>JBAFWW010001707.1:20157-35048 GCA_036873685.1 Agapornis canus
CTCTTCTCCAGGCTGAACAGCCCCAACTTTCTCAGCCTGTCTTCATACAGGAGGTACAGTCCCCTGATCATCCTTGTGGTCCTCCTCTGGACTTGCTCCAGCAGTTCCATATCAAACCCCCAAATGCTGTTGTCTTTGACAGCTTGTTTGCCCAGAAGCCTTATGATTCTCCACAAGATCACACTGCAAAATACTTCTGGTATTGGAGTGTCACAGAAAACATTGGTGTGTCTGTGCTGGAGAAAGGAAGAGGGAGATTCGTGTATCTAGAATCTAAATACTGTACTTGGTATGTTACTATTTTTTTGCTGCTAAAGCATTCTTATGTGCAGAATAGTTAATACAATTACTCCTTGCTTTGGTTTTTGTACTTGTCCCCTATTAGCTTTTTCTGGGTCACATAAGCAAACATCCTTTCCGATATACATAGGGGCCTAATCTTTGCTGTTCCTGTCATGATGGACGCCTACTCTGAAGCAGACTTGCCTTCAGCTTAATGCCTGTAAACAGTTTATCTTTTGAACATTTGACAGGACAAACAAAGGAAAACCAAGTCAAGCATCATTTCCCATTAGGAAGTAAACTATTGTTTGATAGGATGGAGCACAAGGTTCCCAGAGTCATACTACACATACAGGAAAGCTCTACACAGGGTTATGTTGAAAACTGGAGATGTAATGAAATATACTTGCTTTTCTTTCTTGTTTTCTAAACTCATCTGTGTCCCAAAGCGTCTTCTGCTATCTGCATGGCGTGGCTGCTGCAGTATATTGAACCAAGTGCTGTGATCGAGGTGGACAGCCTGTCAGCAGCTTCAGCCACAGTGGAAGATCTGGGCTCCTGACCTGTACGGTGAGACCTGGCTGCAATTGGGG
This sequence comes from Agapornis canus, assembly GCA_036873685.1. Classification (NCBI taxonomy): domain Eukaryota; kingdom Metazoa; phylum Chordata; class Aves; order Psittaciformes; family Psittacidae; genus Agapornis; species Agapornis canus. Next base: position 21,033 of record JBAFWW010001707.1, read on the forward strand.
ATGGGGGGGAAGGTTTCCAAAAGATGTGAAGGATCAAATGGATGTTCTGGCATGAAAGAATGAAGCACAGTATGAAGAAAAGTTAAGGAGTTCAGAACATCTGAGTGTTGGGGGAGGGATGACAGGTGGAATTACTGCTAATACCTACTATTAGGCTGGGGCTTAGTGCTTAGAGAATCAGAATTAACACACAGCTAGTTCTCTTTCTTAGGTTTTTTTTCTTGGTTAGCCTATTCAAGAACAGGATTTTTGGTTATGATGAGCAACTAGAATGTCCCCTGTGCACAGGACAAAATGAAGGGTTTGGATGCCTTTAACCCTGATGCTCTGTGACTCACAGCAAGCACTTCTCCATCTGGAATTACTATTCCATGTAAATATGCCTATAAATTAAACTTAATTGATCAGAAATTTAGCAGATAAGTGCAGGTGGTAGAAGACTCTGCCTTTAAACATAGGATTAGTAGGTCAGCTTGCAGCAGGAACTTAAGAGATGGTGGGATTAAACTACTGAAGTTAGAGCTGAACTAAACAGCTCCAACCAGTATCCTGCTTCTCCAAAGACTGTACTCTCAGCCACCTCCTCTTCTCTGCTCTCTCACACATTCCTGAGATCTCAGAGACCCTTCCCTATCCTTCCCTGTCTTCCCTGATAATTCCCCATTAGTGTCAGGACATCATTTTTCCCCTCAGGGGAGGAATTGCATGCTAGAGGTTGATTTTGTTTGTCTGTTTTATTACCTCTAAGCCTGTAAATCTGGAAATTTAAGCATCACTTAGAAGTTGCTCATTTTGCCTCAGGATTCCTCTTTTGAGCACTCAGAAGCTGTGCCAAGGGGCCTCGCAGACTTAGCCTCAGAATACATGTGTGAGCCTATTACAGCTAATACTGTAATTTACCAACCATTTCCAATATTTGATATTGTTTGCCTTCTTTAATGGTGGTATCTTTTTACTGAATTGGCAACCTTAGCTGGAGAGTAATAGTTACCCAGGCCCCACATATGGAAGGGGAAAAATTCTCTTCATCAGGGCCACTTACTGGGAAAAGGGGAGGTAGGGCTGTAGTCCCCTCTCCTAGAGAGGCACATCATGCTGGAGTACTTGCACATGATCAATACACTGCCCCACAGCTGGGCAGGTGCTGCTTGTGATGCTCTAACCCTTTGCTTCTCTTAGGTGAGTACCTGAACATCAAATAGGAACTGAGGACTGGAGAAAATTCACGTATTCTCTGGGAGTGGCACAGGGTGAGCTGAAATGCCTGAGCAACAATGGTTCCATGAAATTTATCCCTAGAAATAGTGGTTTCTCATTTCGGTTGGATTGGTGACTTTGGCTGACTGCAACTGCTTTAGGAGAGCACACCTGGCTGCCTCTGCCTGTAACAGCGAGGACACAGGAGACCAGAGTGGAGGTTTTACTTTAAGGCGTAACCCTTGTCATTGGTTACAACACACACTTTGGGTTACATGAGTAAGTGCTGGTGTAAAGTGTTGTCAAATGACATGCTTTACTACAACTGAGGCATTAAGATTATTGTCCTGAAGAGCTCAAAACAATTCATCAACATGACTTGCTCAGGTGACATAATTAAAACCTGTCTTCTGTCCATCCAGTGACTTCAGACCATGTAGTCACTTTTAATCAAGCTCTGGTATTTGCCTAGCCTAAGAAATATATTCAGTAAACAGTTAAGCAGCTTGTGGAACTACTCCCAGAGCTTGGTTTTGCCCAGTGTTAAAAGCTTGTAACAGTGCCCAGCAGGACAGTGTGTTTCTGCACTCAGAATCTTTAAGATTAAAAATGAAATGCTGTTGGCATGTGTGCACAGGTTTCTTCTCCCGTTTTTTTTTGATGTGGAAGAAAGGTTTGAAACCTCACCTTGCTGGCTTTCAGACCTGAGCACCCAAGTTGAACATGAGCCAACCAGTAGGCCCTTGCAACTGATAGGTTAATGGTATCCTGGGCTGCATGAGGAGGTAGAGGGGGATGATCCTGACTTTAGAACCTTTCTTTAAAGCTCTCAAAGGTAGCATCTACATAAATAATACTTACATGAAGCTTCATTAAGGGTAGCAAAACTGCAACCACATTAAAGGACTGATTAATGGATGCGAGCCATCACCACCCATTGTTAAGGTTACTTGGGTCATATAGGGTAATATAGCCAGGAAAGCAAGTCTACATGTAACAGCTTATTTAACTATTACAGTAGTTAAAGAAATGGGGTGCAAATCATTGTTGAAGAACTGCTGGCTCTTTCCACATCCAGTGGCTACCACAGTGCTTGGGAAAGTAAGGCATGTAGCACTGTTCCGAATGAACAGGAGTAAGAATGGATGGCATTAGCTCCACAACTGGTCATTACTGTAGCCACAGCAGAAAGAAAAAAACCAACCACCACATAAACCCCTGTATTGAAAAATCCACCAGTGGGTAAGGCTGTAGTTTCCTCTTCTGAGGAAATAAATATTTTCCTCCTCTTGCACAGCCTAATAACAGTCCAGCTATCCTATTAAAAAAGTGCTAACCCAACCACTTGCTACACAACAGTCTCACATGGACTGCTTGTATGCTGCTCATTCCATTCCCATGTTCAAGTTGATTCATCTCTATGCCCAAGAAACTTCTAGGAATAACAGATAAAAATGTGATTTATTACACTGTACAAAACTAGATTCAGACCAAGCAAGTGCAGAATATAGTACATGATTTATTTTTTCTGTAAATTACATATTATTTGTTAAGTTTCATTGACAAACCCAAAACTTCCCTAGTTTTTCCTTTACCTGCCCAGAGCCAAGCAATTAATATTGTTCTACAGGATAGAAGAAAACAGCTTCGTGGAGAATTTAGCATCTGATTAACTTGGCCAGAGGTGCTTCAGCTCAGACTGACACTCAGGGTTTCCCAGAGCTTGTAAAGAGCTGTCAGGGTGCCTGGTGGTAGTAGAATGTCCTGCCATGGTACCAGTCCAGAAACAAGCAACTCCATTCTCAATAAATTTCAGTAATGTCTTCTTCTTAGAAGATGAATCAATGCAGTTGCATTTGTACACAAACAATATAAACGAAGGCTGAAGCTACCATCAAAAAAAAATCACTTTGCAGTAGCCCTGGATCTCAAGTTACATAGGGTGTGCTGAGACAGGTTATGTTTACTAAAGTCCTTAAGAAAAATAAATGCTTTTGTTTAATATATATACAAAGACTGGTTGATTTCCTTCATTCATAGGTCCAACAACAGATACAACCACAGCTGTATTTCATTCACTAGCTCACAATGATTAATGCCACCTTGATAACTGATATATTAAGAATCCAAGAGAATATTGGCTTATTCTTAATACAGTGCAAATTACATGGAGGTGTTTTGAAAACAGCTGCTTCAAGAAAGAAGGATTAACAGAAAACTCTTCCTTTGGTCCCTGCAAAAGTAGCTCAGCTCTTCCACCACATTTTCAAAACTCCCTCACATAATTTTAACCAACTATTAAGGCGCAAGAGAATGGATTTAAAGTTGAGATTAAAATGATCTTTCTTGGACTTGAAAAGAAGTCCACTGTGGATTTCCTGACAAAGAAATTTATTTAATGTGTCTCCTTCTCCTCAGCTCTTTTCTACCCGAAAGCAATACTCCAAATAACCCTGTCTGGTAATCTTCCTCCACATCATTGTTTTGTTTTGAACTACAACAGAACATTACACTTAAATATATTGCACAAAAAGCATAACGCATCCTGCCTGACTCGTCACAGAAATGGCCACAAACACAGGAGAACACTACTGAACATCTCAGAATTTGAAGAGATCGATGAAATGCTGGGGAGATACTGGCATGAGACAGGTGTCTGGATCACTGGCTGTGCAGGGGTGTCCCGTATCCTGCAGAATAAAGGAGAAAACAGTAAATTCTCTTTCCACACTCACAGTCTCCCCACATGCCCAATTAAAAGAAAACAAGGGTAAAAAACCACATAGAGGCAGTTGCAACTCCTTCCACTGGAAACAAACTGATGGGAACTCCCTTTCTTTAAGAATTCACCATATTTGTCTTTAACTGTTTTAGACTAAGCTGTTAAGAAAAACAGGCCTTTCCAGGTAGTGCTGGGGAGCTTCAGATGCCAGAAGAAAACCCAACCTCTCTCATCCTACCAGAACCAGAATATCTGAGTTAGAGCACTTGGAAAAACCTCTCATATTCCCTATCCATTATTTTTGATTAAATATAAAGAGCAGCTGTTTTGTTGAACCTAAATTATCTGTTTAATGAAAATCTGCAATCAACTGCTACTTCAGGGAGAAAGTGAGCTCCGTGCTTTCAAAGGGAAGAGTAGCAGGCACTTCCTGAAAGAATTCCTGAACAGCATGTTTGAATTCCTAGTCATTAAAGTTCTTCTGCCTTGCTTCCTCCCACCACTCCCTGTTTCACTCCTCCCTTTTTCACACCTGGCAGCACTGTCTTAAAACAGGTGTTAGCATCCATGCAAATTGGGAATACAGAAGACAGATGGGATGGAAAGGCTTTGCCATTACAAGTTCACTAAGCCTGCAGTGCTTCCTTTAATATTAATTCAAGTTTCTGGAATTCAGCACAATCGTTTATTTAAGATTCAAATTCCCCATCAAATGAAATGTTAGAAAGCACCCTCTAAAGGGAAGAAATGCTACAGATGTATTAACAGGGTCCCACACAGTTCAGTGGAGAGGTTGAATGCCTGGATCAGCAATGTTGTTAAGGCTCAGCAACTGTCCTTACAGTTCCTTACAATAATCCTTCCTAGGACAGTTCCTGAACCTTACAATAACCCCTTTTAAAGGGTTTCTCCCTTTCCCACCAGTATTGATGAATTCACCACTTGGGGCAAGAAAACTAGAGTAAATACATGGTGAGTAGATCACAGACCACTGCAGTCTTCACTTCTTTCATTTCCATAGGAAATGAAGTTACATGCAATTCAGTTAATAGAAGGAAAGAACCTGTAAGCAAAATTGTTTTCTCACTTGGAAACCTACATAGAGGAAAGTGCTGTCAAAGATGCCACATTCCCATCCAAAGTCTTTGCAACACCAAAGTACACTAGGTGAAATAAATTCTAAATACTACTCAGCTTCTTAATAGATGTATTATCTGTATTTGGCCATTAAGTCTATACTACATGAAAATATCATGTGGTATCATCTCCTCAGCCTCCCACTTTTTAGCCTAATTGCTTTAACATCACCTGAGAACCGTTTGTTAAACTCATGACAGAGGGAAAAACAAACAAGGAAACAAGAGAACAGACAAACAGATTAGACCCCAGGTAGAACTGCCTATCTGGGGAACTTGCAGATCAGAAAGAACAGAAGACTAAGACCAGAAGCATGAAGCCTAACACCTTCATCTTGAGGTGACCTCTGCAAGGAAGATCCACCACAGCAGGAAACATGCTCAAAGGTGGTTACTAATGAACTATCATCTTCTCTACCCCTTGCCATGTGAATGTTATGTCATTACTTTCCTAGTTTCCAGGGAAAACCACCATTAGAATCAGGATTCTGGGAAAGAAACTCCTATTTATCTGCTTTTAGTGCTTGCTTATACTCCTAAATATTTTAGACAGAATTTGTAATATGCTATCTGCTTCACTCTGCACCTCATCATAAAAACACTTCCAAAAGCTCTGCTCAGTCAGCAATTAGAGGCCCAATAAAATCTCAATAAGATCAGTTCTTGGGGGGGGGGAGGCGTTTAGTTATCAAGAACAGCAATAATTTTATAGTGGGGAAGAAAAAAAGTGATAAGGACTGAAAAGCATCAGCACAACTTCCCTGTAATTACAAAGGATGTTATTTCCCTTGAAACTGCATTTAATAGTGTTCAAATAATATTGATTTTCTGTGCACCTACTTAAAGCTAAAACAGAACTCTTCTAAATTAAGAAGAGAATGCACCAGGAGTGTTTATTGGTAAATGTAGTTTGTTTTCCTCCTCAAATTTTATCATAACTGGATATCAAGAAGCTCCCATGACACCTCTGAAGTTACAGTCCTTTGCTGTGTAATCATTTCCAGCATTTCTTCATTCATAAAGCAACATTATAATTGCTTCTTCCCACTCTCCCAAGACATATGCAGTCTGTTTGGGAACTTGCTTTCCTAAAAGTATGTAGGACTACAGCATTCCAAATGGAATAAAATCAATTTTAGTACCTTTTGCTTTAAAGAAAGTTATCTGAGGTTCATGTGACTCTTTAGAGATTTAAATACTGAATGAAATACATTAGGGAGTTTTTAAACACTGAGTGCAGATGAACTGATTTCTCAGCAAAATCTGACTGATGTCACTGACGCTATGCACATTCATTAATTGGAAGTTGAATTCTGGTGCCTAGTTTAAATGGCATTAACAGAGAATATGGCAACAATAAAAAACCAAATCTGATGAATAACTGAGATGGGAAGCCATCATTAGCTTATCTAACAGGGAAACAAGAAACAAAGTATTCCTGCAGCTAAACTGACATGGGAAACAAAAAAAAAAATGAAAGCAAACCCAGTACAAACAATTAGAAATGGACGCATTCACTTTGACATGACAGAACAGTCAGCTATGAAAACAGATGAGACACACAGGAAATACCTTGAGTAACAAAGCAAGGTGGTAGTCCTTTGAGATCGTGAACAAGGAAGCAGGAAGGAGAGCCATAAAGTAAAAGAAGCAGAGTTAAAGTTTACTGAAGCTAATGTTCATATGCCATTTAGAAACAGTCTTCTATTCCTGTGGCAAATCACAAGCAGCTGGAGAACTAAAACCAGTGCAAGCCCCAGGAAGACTAAAACCAGGTGTGAAGAATTACCAGTTATGCAGAACAATCCCACTATTGCACATAAAGCCCAGGATACTGAATGAAGAAAAGGTATTTCAGTGTCTGCGGTCACCTGGGATAACTGAAGTGTACTACTGAGTGAGCTAAAAAAATAAAGTAACTGCCCATAATTGCAATGCTGCCTAGTGGAACAGAAGAAATATTATACACAAAAAACCATTTACAGAAGCATCAGTCAATAATCAGTCTGCCATTATTTTCACACTACTGAAATTTTGTATTTTTCCCCAATTTCTTCACAGACAAATCCAAGAAATTACATTTGAAAGACAGTAATTTAATACGAAGATGTTTTTATAATCATTCCCTCCTTTAACGTGGAAGAGAACAAGATGTTCTACTATTTTATTTTCCCCAGTGAGTTTAGGAGTCTCCTTATTGTATTTAACATTACTATGTTCACAGGTTTTAAACAAATACAGGAATACAAATGCCACTTCCTGAAAAGCTCTTACAGATTTGTTAGAAGTAACAGTAAATTATAGCCAACTGGAATGTGAAAAGTCATTTCCCTACTTCAGCTGTGTGCTGATTCAATTCAGTAGCCATCAGTCCTTTCTTTTTCAAGGCCTTCTTTAAATGGACACAAAATGCAGGACTGAAAGAATTTCCCCTGTGTAGCCCTCTCATGTTGCCAGCAATTATATTACCCATTTCATAAACCTATGAGAATGCTTCTTATCACCAGCTAGGCCTGTGCTTTGTGGCTATTTCAGAAACTCACTGATTAGAAACTCAACTCTCAGCCTAAGCTTACCTACTAGTTTCTACAACTTATTTGCACCAAGGAAGCTCATTAGCTTAAATAATTTCTCTAAGTAGTCTCATGTTTATTCATCCCTTCTCCATCTCTGAGAATAATTTATGGAGAGCAGTCACATTTCTTATTAGCACTAACACAGCTAATTACTTTTAACCTCTGCTATTCTTCTCCATGCCCTCATCCCTTAACAGCTTTTTCCTCTACAGCTATTCCAATGTTTTGCTTTGCTCTTGAATGCAGGAGAAGGGGGGGGGGCAGAGGGAAGATGCAATGCCAAGTGCTCAGCTCTCTGAAATTCTTCTAAATGCCCTTGAAAGCCAAAGGTGCCCAATTTCTGAAGTGTGCATTAAAAGAAGAAACTGGTTTTTTTTAAATATCACAAACTACCTGAGGAGCCCACTCATATGTATTGAATAATCTGTCTAATCAAGTATGACATTGAAACTGCACAACCTCTATAGTCAAACCCTTCCTTTGCTCAGCTGTTCTCATGGCAGACTCCTAGGTTCCTCTGAAGTAGTCTTTTCCAGTCTCTGTTCACAGCACAAGTCCTCAGACTTCCCTGGTTACTTGGCCCTCGCCTGAAGACTATCCAGTCTATCAGTATGTATTCCATACTGGGAACCCCTAGTTGAATGCAGTATCCCAGGTGCAGTCTAATTTAAAGTGCCAAGTGAAAAGGGATAATCACTTTCCTGAACCTGCTGACTGTGCTCTTGTTAAAACAGCCAATCCTAAAAACCTGCTAAATAATTTTAATGCAGAAGCATATAATCTATAACCACACCATCACTTTAAGACCTGTCCAAATCTCCAGGATAAAGCAGTCAGCACTGGAATTGCTGTAGGTATTGCTCACCAATCCAAACAAAGTATCTTGAGAATAAAACCACAAAATAAGTGCTATTATTCCAGTAGTAAATTGGAGTAATCAAGGTAACGAGACATCAGCCTGTACAGGTTCACTGCCTCTTACTGGTACACGCCACCTCCAAAATTAAACATTTAATGCCAAACACATTTTAGTCATTCCTAATATTAAAGTGCTATGCTTTCAATTATTCCAAAATTAGAATGAGAGAAATTTACTCTAGAAAGCATTATCCCTTTGCACAGCAAAGTCAGATGAGCCAAACAAATCTGATATCAGAAATCCTCACCTATATCCATGCTCTGTGCTAATCTTTCCATTTTCAAAGAGAAAGCTTACACACTGAGCAACATGTCAAAGACTTATTTCATTGTCATCAGTAATTCTTAGTCATCCTTGACACAGGTTTTTCAGCAAATGCCCAGGCCTTTCACAGAAGAAGTCAATTCTGACTACCTACCTTCCTACTATAAATTTAGCAAAACATATCAGTACCTGGAAGAACTCCTATGTGATAGCAAGAACACTCAATTTAATGATAACATCATTCAGTAACATGCTGCTTATATGAAAGCCAGCTCATACTGTTGAATACCTAGCGTTTTTTTTTCTATGGGAAAAGAAAAAAAAAAACCCCACACTCACATGACAACTCCTCCTAAAAAAAGGACAGAAAGACAATATAAGAACAACTCATTTCTGTCAATTAAAATAGAAGGGTTTTTAAACATTTCTTTCTCTTTGTTGACCACTTAGCACTAAGAGATCTGGTCTTTCAGCTGTAAAATTAAAGAAGTCTCACTAACTAGAAGGTTAGCTTATGGTGCAACACCAAGTAAAAGCAGGACCGTGTTCACAGACAGCTAAACATGAAAATGCCCTACAGAAAAAAAATCATCCTGTAAGGCAGAACATGCTACATGGTAAACATCAAAATCACTGCATTTTGAATGGAGTTTCAAACATTCCTCCAAGTTCATAAGGCACAGAAACAATACTATAGAAATAGTCTTACATCAATATGGTAGAAGTAGCACAGCAATAAATTCTTATTAGAGACACATGGATTGCAATGCCATCACTAGAAAAGGGATGTCATAAAATGGCTAACTTCATACAAGCTCTTAACAGTTTTGCCTGAGGTTAAACAGATACAAGACATAGAGCGCAACTCTTTCCACATGTCAATTTTCCTTGCAATTCTAAGTACTGAGGTTATCAGATACCAAGAGATAAGAATGCTAGATAAAGAACAACTCTGGAATTTAATACTGATTTTATATGGAAGTTTTATATATTATTTAGAAGTTAGATATTAGTTGTCTGATCACATTTCACATGAGAATGCTGACAAGATGATCTTACTACTTCTCCTTTCAGATGATTACCAGTAGCTGTTTGAGCTTATTTCTGACTATCTATTTCAAAGCTCTTACCTTCCAAAACAGAATACTACAGTGGCGGCAGAAATGCAAGGTGTCTCCATACTGTTCCTTTATTGGGTAATATTTCTGTAGTGCAAAGTACATCAGCTTCCAGTCAATGTGACCTTCCTCTGATGGAATCAGATGCCTACAAAACTAGACATAAAATTAATATAAGGTTTAAACCATTAAAAAAACCAGTAAACTCAGTAAAAGGTCTGTGAAAAAAGGTGGTTAAACTGGATTTCTGGAACTAGAATTCTTTGAAGTCAGTGATCTGACATCATACATCTGCAAAGCCTAGCCACAAAACAAAAGGTAAACCACTAAAAACAGGAGGGGCCATATTTGCCAAGAAAAAAAGTAGGCACACAAGTGATCAACTCCACTGTCTTGAAATGACTCTAGTTATAGTCAAGAACCAAGTAACAAAACCAGCATTTACAGCTGGTAAGTAATCAATTTCATATAAAAAAAAAAAGAAGTCAGGAGTGAGATTTAAAAAGTGATTGTGCATTACAAACAGTGATTTCCTGTCAAGACAGTAACTACAGATTTAAATAATGCTTTTTCTTTCACATTAAAGTATACACATGATTATTTTTCTCATTTACTTATGATCTTTTTAGGAGGATAACAGTGATACATGTACTTCAAGGGCATAATCTACATGTAAAGATGCATAATTGAGCTATTTCCTCCCAGCTTAATACACAGCCAAGGTTTATTAAGTATGTATTTGTAAAGGCTTTTGTTCCACTTGCAGTGGATTAATACTCATACATTAAAGGCTTTCTTTTTTCAGAAGACCCTAGATGGGCATAATAGCATCGCCCTTCTGATTTCAGATACACTTTGTTTCATAATAGCTTCCCTGGGTAGAGTCCTTTTGCCTTTCCCCCCCCAGGACAGGAAAAACAACACACCATGATTCTGTAGCTTATTAAGGTAGGACACTTTCACACAGAAAAAGCAGAATTTTGTATTGGAGAAGAAATAAAACCATTAGATGCCTATCATAAATAACCTCATGAGAAACGGAATATGGAAATTTACAAATACATTGAAAACACCATGTACAAGTGCCCTTTATAAGGCACAAGGTTAGCTACTTCTACTGAAATGTTTAAATTCTCTTTCCTCCAGCATTACCAGAGTATACCAGCTGCCTCTCCACCAGTTTTGTCACTGTTCATAAAGCTTATGTCATCCAGCCTCAAAATCTACTCAAGTGCTACATTAAACTTCTTATCCTCATAACTTCACCTTGCATTCTTCTGAGCTGCTTCTGAAAGAAGGTTTTTCAGTTTGCTTTCGTCTGTCTGTATTCTCCATGAAGTTCATTCCAAAGCCTGTCATCTAACCAAATTCTTATTTGGGTCAACTGCACATTAGATTAATTGATACTCACTTCCATCTTTCCCGTTACAGTAATAATTAATCTGGTGGTCACTGACCAAACAGTACCATTTTAAGATTTAAGAATGTTTATCTTCACTTCTTCCTGTCTGGAATTTCCTAGGTTTTTGAAGTTCTTCCTCCAGCTCTGATGAGGAATGATGAACTCATCAGTTATCTCAACCAAGGTAAAACAGCTCAGATAGAAATGTTACACTAGAAAGAACAAACACAACTGCAGTTGTCTCAAAACTACGTTCCAGTCTGATTTTACCCCAGCATATATTACCATCAGAAAATGGTTTTGGAGGCATTCCTAGATTACGTCAATGCTTTTCATGAAGAAATGACAAAAGTACCATGTTCCTTTTTGTTCTTAATTTCAAAGTCTCAAGCGTCTCTTCTATTCTTTTATGCAAAAATACAATGTTGGCTTGACCAGACTGTTGTGTAGTCTAAAAGTTTGAGCAATCTGTCTGCCTACCTTGGTTAGTACAACAAGTTCTACTGTAGGTACTAAAAGAAGAAACACCTTAGAGGTAATCCTCTACTGCACCTGTTGGAGACTGTGTGGTTTAAACCAACACATCTTACAGTAGACAATCTTTTCAATAATGCAAAGAAAGAGCCCAAAAGTTATCCTCACCTCACAGATATGCTGAATATCATTTTCAGTAAGAAACAAGCCCCCAAACCAGAACATTTTCACCATTATTGCACACTGTTACATTTTTATCTCAAAAAGTGCAAGTTCACACTTCATTAGTATACTGTATTGCAAAAGGGCCACATTCATGCATTCTGATAGGGTTTATTACCTGCTTTTCTGCAAAGTGGTACTGGCAGAGTTTTTTCCATAACTGTCTGTCTTCACTGAGCATGTATAAAGTTGGGGTCACTTGACCCAGAGTAATAACGTCCCAGCCATCAGACAGCCTGTGTAAGATGTTCCTCAGTGTATGAAGAGGGAGATCGATAAGTGTAAGACCATTGTTGACTTGCTGGAAGTAAAAGTTGAAGACTCTTCATTAAAAAACTTCAGTGTAAGGTACAAATAAGATCCTTCCTGTAGAGGTGTCTCAGGTCTTACTTCAGTTTGTACAAAACCACTAAGTAATATCTATGGTTAATTCTGAGATACCTTTATCACTTGACTACCATTATTCTCTAACTGCTGTTACTGAAAACTTGTATGATTCAAGGTACAGAAGGAGCTACAGGCTGCAGTTTTATATCTTATAGCTTTTCTACTGTTAAAATAAACATATACTGAATTACTGCATTTCAAATAATTTTAAAACATTTCTCAAAATAATTTGAGAGTATATGGCCTTGAAAACTACAATATATTCAATTTGACTTTTGAGAAGTATGCTAAAACCCTAACAATAATAAAGGTATGCACCAATCATTTATAATTTGTTGGATAACTACAATTTCTCAATTTTTATTATGAAACAGAGCAAACGCTAATTTGCCTTAAGACAACTAGAGAATTTAGTACAAAGCAACCTGGTCTACTGGAAGAAGTTCCTGCTCATGGAAGGGAGGTTGCAACTAGATGATCTTTAAGGCCCTTTACAACCCAAAGCATTCTAAGACTCTATACAGGACTGAAGAACAGAAATACAGAATGAAAACATTATGAAAGTCACACACAGAGAAGTCTGGAGATAGTTCCCCACATACATAAATGGCAAATTCTGAGAGGGGGTGCGTGTGTGTGTGATAGATCTGAGAAAGTTTTGATTGGGAGTGAAACTCTGCTGAACTTTCTCTTTAAGGGTGCAGCACAACTCCTGCATGACTGAATCTGGAGCCTATACTGCCAGGAGGCACAAAGCCCAGCAGGGCGGGAGGCAGTGTGGGCAGCTGTCCCATCATAAGGCACTGGCAGCTCAGCAACCATACTCCAGCAGGCTCTCACTTCCATCAGTTTATTTCACAATTATTCACCTCACTTATAGACTAGACTTTCCATTGTGTCACTCATCTGTTACACACATCTCTGGGACTGTTGTCCTGTTCATGAACATGTGAGTATTACAGGTACAAGATTTCTCATTGGTTATTTCAACCAATGTAAAAAAGCTCGGATGGAAGTGTCATGCTGAAAAGAAACAAACGCAGCAACTACAGTGTCTCAAAACTGTCTATGCTGTTGTTGCTTGGCATATAAAAACTGCTGAGATGGGGTTCCCCATTTCTCCTTCCTCTTCCAAAATCAGCTGTCTTATTCAGATATCTGGCACGCATAGCAAGGGCAATTACAAAATTTCATAGCTGAAAGCAAACAGACCAAACAGGCTTACGACTTCACTGTGAGCAGTATCTTGCACCATTTCTTCCTCCAGGAGCAACCCAGACAGATTAAAAAGAATGCCTGCTTATCATCAGAAGTTTCCATTATAAAAAGCTGGAACAGTGCATGCCACATGTGTCGAACAGTCACATGATCAGACTCCAGATGCTTAAGTTATCATTCCGTTTTTTACAAAAAAGCAATTGTGCTAATGAACAAAGCTGTTAAATTGCCCCTTGAATATTTTATTTCTGATTTCTTGATTCCCCTGTAACAGTGAAGTTTAACCATGCCAAGTGCAAGGTCCTACACCTGGGTTGGAGCAATCACAGGCACAGCTACAGGTTGGGCAAAGAGGAGACTGAGAGCAGCCCTGCAGAGAAG
>JBAFWW010001712.1:15894-26325 GCA_036873685.1 Agapornis canus
CCAGGGATGGAGCATTCACAACTTCCCTGGGCAACCCATTCCAGTGCCTCACCACTCTAAAAGGAAAGAACTTCTTCCTTATATCCAATCTAATGGCACACTTTGGTGTGGCAGCAGAACTTCATACATTGCTATTCAACCTCTTTTTCTCTGAAATGATGAAATCCTCCAATTTTATCCATTGGAAGCACTGACATAGTTAAGACATCACTTGCGATGATCAGAACGTTAAGTTTGTGATATTTCACCTTCTTGGACATGTGGGATTGTATCATTTAAGCTGGGACTACACATAGTTTGTGACAACGTGAGGGCAAACATGGAAAACACTGGCAGATGTTTTCTTTCTTGCCTTCTTGCACCTGACACAAGAAGCAAAGCATTGCTGTTAACAACTGCCTTGTAAGAGCTGATATCGCTATTCCAGACATTACCTACAGATGTCAGTAGTTCTTCCATTTAAGTAGTTTGGATAAGGTCAGGAAGAAGTCACATTTCCCAGGTGGAAAGTATGTCCCCTAGAAGAAGTGAAAGGACAAAGGATGTGCACGCACATGCTTGTGTGACAGGGATTTTCAAAGTAACTTTGAACCAGCTTTTTGGTCACAGCAAAGAAAAGAACTCTCAAAGACAAACAACTCCCTATAAAAACTAAATAGAAAGCTTTCATCTGCATGGCATGGCAGAAACAATACAAAGTTTAATGATCTTAGCTAAGAATTATTATTTCTTTACATAAGAAAGAAGAATTTTCTTTGGCAGTTGCTATTGATCTTGCCCCTTGATTTTTTTGCCCCTTTTGGCATGCATTTGAAATTGTCCATTCATGTGTCTCATAAACTTTGATGTCTGCATGGTTTTGAGGAAATTGCAGGTTGCTGTTATAAGTGCATTTTCTGTATTATGGCAACTGCCTATGATATACCAAATAACAATATTAAAGGAAAAATATCCTATGCACTGATGATGAATTTTGCAGAACTCAGCACTCAGGCTAGCATAAGAAAAATTTGTGGGTTTATAGTAAATGTGATAGAGGACAGTTAGCCAATCTGAAAATTAATCTGTTAAAACATGTATAAACCCCTATTACTCCTAAGATCAAATGCAATGAATAATTAGGTAGCAACAGCTTTGTAACTTAGGAAAACATTGACAGAAAATAAGAGAATAATTTTCTTAGCCTTAGATGAAACGTTCACCTTTCAACTCATCCAACACACATCTGTAGCAGACCTTCTCTGGTGAACATACTGTCACTGTCAGCTTATTTCAACTGCTAAAGAAATCACTTGCAAAAGTAATTTAAATGCCAAACGTTGTCAAGGTTATTATAAAACTACAGGAATTAAGCGAAATCACTGTTCTTATTTTCCCCTCTGCAGCCAAATTTCTCACATTTCCCTCTGTAGCTCCTTATTTATTCACACATTTTCCCTCAGATATGGCAAGATTTAGCTCAGCTAACTACAGCCATTGAAAATCTAAGCTTGGCTTTCTAAGACTGCCTTTTACGCCCATGTTATTGTCAACAAAGAAGGACTTAGAAAAAGATAACTCAAGATAATTTATCCCCTGCTTTTATATGCTTCTGTTTTGATGGAATGAATTGTGTTTCAAAATTGTTCTGTGTTGTCTGCATGTTCAACATAGAAGACTCTCTTACATTATATATCTACTGCCTAAATGGTTAAATGAATTCTAATCTCTGCCTTTCTGTCTATTCAGGTCCCAACACTATGTGCTCCTTGGCTTATTCTCTCATTTCACCACCAATTATCTCTCCACTTAGGAACTGATCTCCTGGGTAATCAGTTCCAGTCCTCAGTCATCACAGGAAGTCATATCATATCATTCCAGTTGTGCATTTATCAAACTCCCTCTTAAAGTAGTTTATGTGATCTATACCTCTACTCCAAATGAGCAGCTGATCTGCATTAATCTTCTTCCTCTAAGGCTTCTTCTAACTCCCTGCCTAACCATATTTATGAGCAGTTTATACCCCACTTGTCTTTCAGCTTCTATTTCTTCCTAGAATTCACCTATTTGTAGATATTTATAAGCAATAATTACATCCTCTGATAGCTTTTATTTTGCTAGTCTTCAGAAAGCAGGCTTTTAAGGTATTTTTTCTGTTCTTCCATTCTAGTAAACCTGTTCTAATTTTAATACCTCTTGTGAATAATGCTGATGAGAGGTGTACATTGTATTCCAGGTCTGTTACAACGGCATTAACATTTCCCTCTTCATATGGAGAAATCTCACTCTAAGCATCCCAGGGTGCTTTCTTCTTACAGCCTTGTCTGGTGGGTCACAGTCATTGTGACCAGCAAATATATAGAATCATAGAATACTTAGGGATGGAAAAGACCTTAAGATCATACAGTTCCAACCCCCCTGCCATGCCCAGGGACACCTCACATTAAACCATGCCACCCATGGCTTTGTCCAGCCTGGTTTTCAACACCACCAGGGATGGAGCATTCAAAACTTCCTTGGACAACCCATTCCAGGGCCTCACCATCCTCACAGTAAAGAATTTCTTCCTTACATCAAATCGAAACTTCCCCTGTTTAAGTTTTAAGCCGTTACTCCTTGTCCTATCACTCCATTCCCTAATGAAGAGTTGCTCTCCAGCATCCCTCTAGCCCCCTTCAGACACTGGAAGGCTGCTCTGAATTCTCCATGCAGCCTTCTCTTCTCAAGGCTAACCAACCCAGACTTTCTCAGCAACGGGAGTTGCTCTAGTCCCCTGATCATCCTCATAGCCCTCCTCTGGACTTGTTCCAACAATTCTGTATCTGTATCTTTCTTCTCTTTGATTTTCTACCGAGACTTTATAATATAACAGACCTTCATAACTTCTAAACATTCTTCAAAATTTTGTCCTACAGCAGTTTTTCCTAGGTCCATGGCAGGGGGTTCAAACTAGGTGATATTTCCAATGCAAACCAGTATATGATTCTATGATTTTATATATAGATATCTTTCCAATGTGCAACATATCTCAATCCATTTAGTTGAGAAGAAGGATTTTGTTGAAATGTTGCTGTGTTCTGGAGACCAGAACAAGACAGAACAAACAAATTTTTTCACTATTCACCTAAAAGAAGATTGACTATGTATCTTTTGGAGAAAATTATGTTTTCTACCCTAGACCATACACTTGTCCTCACACTTTCCTTAGTTTCACCAAAACCTTCCTAAATAAAAAGAACTACATTCACTTTTTTTTTTATTCATAGTACTGTTGCCTTTATCATCAACCAGTTGTCTTTGAATTCCACTAATTTTTGACATCTTTTGACCAACTTAAACTTTATAATTGTCTTATTAACTTTGAATTATAAGAACTGAGACAATCTGTTCAGGTTTTTTTCTATAGAAGAGCTGACCACTTCTCAGAAATAAGCCATGTAGGGAATCTGATCTAATTAACAGCTTTATATTAGCACTAAATCAGTCCAAACTGGCCTACAGAAAATAAAGAATCCCTGAATCACAAAATGAGTTGGGTTAGAAGGGACCTCTAGAGCTTCCCTAGTCTTACCTCCTGCTTAAAAGTAGATAGACCAGATCAGGTTGCTCAGAGCCATTTGCAGTCAAGCTTTGAGTGTCTACAAAACTCTTTTACTGATCATGGCCATGGGATCTGTGAGATGGCCTATTCACTGGATCTCACATAAAAACATTGTCATTTGCTAAAACAAAAAACAAACAAACAAAACAAAACAAAACAAACAAACAAAAAAAAACCAAACACAAAACCCCCACAAAACTACAGGAAAAAAACCCATATACATGCAGACATATAGAGAATGCTAAGACAAAGCTCTGTTAAGGCGTCTGCTTGAACATGACAAAACCATACACATATATCACACATATCGTGTGTGTATATATATATATATATATATATATGTAAAAATTGAAGATAGAATTCAGTGCTGGACATGAGGAAGCAAAAACAGAATCAGTGCTACTCTGCATCTGAAACGTATTTTGCAAATTCAACAGAGTTAAAGCATATTTGCTCCTGAAATCACTCCCTTTATGAGCCTGCACCAGAGCCATGAATTTCTCTCCCTTGTGCTGCATTAAGTATGGGCTTTTTAATGATCTATCATTTTTAAAGTCTTCATTTTACCTTTCATTAAACATTACAAAATGTATCTCATCAGAAAGCATTGTTTTGTATGGCAACATTTCAAGCTCAGTAACTCAGGAGTCTTTATTCTACACCTATGATCTCCTTTTTCTTTTAATGAACTGTTTTTATAGTGCAAGTGCATAAACAAATAAGAAAGTGAGTGAGCAAATATGCTTAACGTGCTTTCATAGGAACAAGCTTAATTAACATCCAACCTTCAAGAGGAGCAGTTTAAAATCTGTATAACTGTTTTATTTGCAGATGTTATAGGACAATTTATTTGCAGAAGCTCTAGGACAATTAGCAAGACCTTGGTTCTGGAAAGCTAGTTTGAGACCTATTGCATTAGTTTGAAATTGAACCTTCCATCAAATACTTCTTCCATGCAGCTGTTCAAGGGAACGTTCACCAAAGTCTTAACATGGCTATAGAACTCAAGTCAGAAGATGAGTGGTTCACTAGACAGTTTTAGCTGACCCTTGGGAGTTATTAAACCAACCATTGCCAACTGCTGGACTGGGGACTTGAGTCTTACGCTAGCATCAGACAGCCATAAAATTACTCAGTTTTGCAACAAGACCAACAGTGAAAACAAAAAACCTCAAACCTAGCTACAAAATCTGTCTGTTAGCTTAAAGCTGGTAATTCCACGTACCACTTCTGTGTCTAGATATACTGTCTTTCAGTATATCTAGATATACTGTCTTTCAAGCGAGCGTCTTCCCTTTCTCATGTTAGCAGACAGAGGAAGTAGGAGGGGGTCTACAGATTCTGTAGACACCCCTATAGATAGGCAGATTATATAGATATAAAGATTATAACATTATAATCATGACTGAGACTGAGTCCCATTGTGGCTAACAAAACCTCCTGTGGCTTTCTGCATATCCCAACCTAACTATTTGTTAATAGCTCTACAGACCATATCTATCACCTATACAATTCCCAGTCCAGGGAAACTAGTTTAAAAAGGAGGCATTTTTACATTGTTTTACAGAATTTCTCTGCTGTCAGAATCTGATTCAACTGTAACACATTCCACTCTCTTAACAGGAAAGGTTTCTTTGAATAACTTTAAGTCCCATTTGTCTCATTATGCTGTGGTGAAGGAGACTCATTAGCACACCAAAGAACCACTTTGACTGTATTGTGGCCCTTAGCTTTTCTCTCTAAGCGCTGTTCATCATCAAGAACACTCATGACACTAAATCATTAGTTTCTGTTATACATAAGCTACTTCTACTTGGCATCAAAATACCTAATATTTTTTTTCTCCAGCAACTAAAAATTTAACTGATCAAATGAAAACACTAACACATGTCAATTATTTGAAAAGAATAACCAAAGATGCCTGCAAAATCTGGGCAGCACCAATCAAATCATGGTGCATGATGACTTCAAAGATATGACTTCATTAGCTTATATAGGGAGAAAATATTTTCAGGCTTAATTACTGATACTTTTTAGCAAACTTGGCAGTAAATCTAATTTTAACAATAACTAACTGCACAGTCATTAATCCTGGAACTTAAGCCAAATTCAGTCTTCCCTACTGAGGACATCTGTGATTGTCTCCTTTAGAATTTGTTCTCTGTTCATCTTATATAAGTGTAGCAGAAATCTTCCAACTCTGATTCTTTTGTTTTATTTACAGCACATGAGAAAGCAGGCTTGGAAACCTGACAACTGAAGTTTAGAGGGAACAGAGAAGGGGAACAAATGCATTTTAAAAATAGTTCTAATTTTTTTGCTGGGAAAAAAAAAATAGTCTTCATTTGTACATGCATAAAAGAGAAGGCATACAGAATATACTCAGAGCAAAAGAGCATGTAAGCAAGGATTTGGTTATTGTTGGACACTACTGTTTTCAGATCAATGGCAGTCTCTATTCTCTGCTGCCTGAAGTTAAAATAAGCTCTTTCCTCAAATCCTGCTTCTTCCCAAAAGATACAAAAATCTTCTTCCACTTCCAAGGAAACCACTTCCAACCCACGGCTCCTTGAACACAACCCAGATCATTGGTTATGTATGTCAGAACATACTGATCTACTTGGATATTTTAGTTCTGAGAAAGAGCATCCTCTGATTTCATGCTGGCTCACCTTGCCCTCATCATGCTTGGTTTAATGGTGAGGGAAAGGGATATTTTTAGGTACTGAGGAAATGAGTAGTGAAAGAATATGCAAGATTTCCACACTCTTCCTTCCTGAGTTAATGCCTAAATGCTTCTCAGAAGCCTGCATAGATTAAGGTTTTCCACTTACACTTCTGCTTTTATATCTTCTATTTACTAGAGTATATATAGATATTGCCACCAAAGTGAGAGGCATCTAACTTCAAACAACACCCTTAAATGCTGCTGACAGTGTACTCATACAAACCACAAAGCAGAACAAAAAAAAAAAAAAGAGCTTTTGCAAGACTAGCTAAAGAGGTTCAGGTACTTGCCATTATCATTTTGCAGCTGGAGATAAGACGGAAAGCACATTAAAGTTACAAAGCAGAGATGTGATGCAGATTTGATCACGATAAAAGGTTAATAACTGGGGTTTTTTTGCTTATGCTTCTGGAGAGTAGATTGGGGGATATGTATAAATCATTCATATTCTATTAAAATAGGGCTCTGATTCACTTTCTGAGATTTTCAACAGATTACCATACCAAAGGACACTTTCTGTCCAGATTCACTCTCTCACTATCCATCTTCTTTACTCTTTCATCCTCTTCAGTATGAGCTCCACATAATTTTTGAAAGCTCAGCACTTCGCAATTGGCATTTTCTGCCACTATCATTTCTTTCTTCTTTTTGAATAACTGTCAAAAAGTACTGCTTCACTTCTGAAAGACTTTTCTTATTTTGTGATAAAAATAATACACAAACTGCATTTGGTAAAAGACTGCTACCCTGGGTTTAGCAGTAGTAGTCATTTTTCTCCTCAGTAGCTGGTGTAGAGCTGTGGTTTTGACTTTAGGCCTGGGAACATTGCTGATAACACTGATGGGTTTAGTTTCTGCTCAGTAATGTTTAGTCTCACCAAGGACTTTGTGAGTCTCATGCTCTGTCAGGGAGGAGGGGAAGTTGGGAAGAAGCAGAGGCAGGACACGTGACCCAAACTAAGCAAAGAGGTATTCCATACCACAGCACGTCATGCCCAGGATGTAGAACTGGGGGCAGTTACCCAGAAGGGTTAGATCACTTCTCAGGTTGAGCTGGGTATCAGTTGGCAGGTGGTGAGTGGTTGTATTTTCTTCCCTTGTTATTTCCCTTATTATTATTATTACTGGTGGCAGCAGCAGTGATTTGTGTTATTCTTTACTTACTGGACTGTTCTTATCTCAACCCGTGGAAGTTAAATTCTTTTGATACTCCTCCCAATCCCTCCAGGGGGGGAAGGGTGGGGGTGGTGAGGAGAAGTGGGGGAAACGAGACAGAGACTGTGTGGCTCTGATTTACAGCTGGGCTTAAACCACAACAAAGAATCACTGCCATATATTACTTTGAAATGGAATGAAAGCAGCATAGTCTCCTTCTTTCAGGCTTAAACTAGCGTGGTTTATTTTATAATATAAACTTTTAGCTTTGCCTTAATTATAAAATTAAATATATTATATTAGTTATTTATTTGGAACCTTACAATACAATGGTCTAAGATTTATCTCAATGCATCCGTCATTCATAAATGGCCAAACTGCATTTTTGGTTGCCCAAAAGGAATGATAGAAATACAAATGAAATGCTATACAAATAACAGAATCATAGAATGTTTTGGGTTTGAAGGGGCCTTCAAGATCATCTAGTTCCAATACCCTACCATGGGCAGCGATATCTTCCATTGGACCAGGTTGCTCCAAGCCCTGTCCATCCTGGCCTTGAACACTGCCTGGGATGGGGCAGCCACAGCTTCTCTGGTCAACTTGTTCCAGTGCCTAGCCACCTTCATAGTGAAGAGGTTTTTTCCCTAATATCTAACCTAAATCTACCTTCTTTTGCCCTCTTCTGGCTATTTAAGAGGTAGAAACTAAATTGTTTTGATGACTTAGAATATAGTCTTCATCTCCTATGCTACACATGCACTCCTGGCATGCATTTGCCTGTCTGCAATCAACATGGTCAGATAACAAGGGAGATCATAGTAAACTGTGTCAAAGAAGTGAAAGATGCAATTCAGAATGAAATGTAAGAAAAATTTCAACCAAAAATGTGCTCAAATGATCCAACTTTTAATAGGCAGAGTTAATTTCCGTTGGTCTGGTTGTGCTCCTGAAATGCAGGACTGTACAGAGACCAGTGAAGTTAGAGCCATGAGGTTCAGTCCATCAGAGCAAGAAGGAGATTGTATAATCATGCCTGATTCATCCAACCTATCTGTGAAAGCCTTTTGCAAAGGCAGAAAATCAAATTAGTAGATGTTGGAAAAGTCTGTGGGTAAGTTTTCGTCTCTACTGACTCTGAGGGCCTAGTGATTAAGATCACAGGAAGTGAATGGTGTTCTTTCCTTGCTTTTTTGTGCATCTGCTGTAAATGATGTGGTGAGAAGCAGAAGCACCTTGTTAAAGCAGAAAATAAAAACCATTAGTAGAATAAGGCTGAATAATCAGCTTCACATTGCTCATAGTACATATTGTATCATGGAGCAATGGACATCACATTTTACAGCCAAGTCACCATAGCTAATCTTTTCATTTAGTGAAAAGCACCTTTTTTTTGTCTCTTCACTACCACCTTCCAGTGGACCAGATAATAAGACAGAGTTATCCTTGTTTATGTTAGTGATTTTACTTCAAGGACAGGAAAATATTAAATGACTGGGTGGAGATTTGTAGGTGTATATGTACATCAGTGAGTATGTGCAATTTCATCTGCATGTTCATCTGTTGAAAATGGATAATAATATGACAATGAAGTATGTAAATTGGACAAATAAAGTGAGCAAGGCTAATTAGATATGATGAAGAAGAATATTGGCCCTGATTATATTGATCAGACAACACACACACACACACACACACACACCAACCCAAATGTCAACACTCAATGAACTATAACAGAATTTTGTGTAAACTGGGAAATCTCGCTTGGTAACATATTCCTGTCTAAACAAATTCTGAAGAATATTCCAAAATCAAAGCCCTGGATGGAATTATCACTGAACACAATGAAAATTCATATCAGAAATTAAATGTAGTAACTCAGGACCAACCCTATATGTGTCTAAATTAGTACCATCTTTATGTCCTTTATAAGATGTTTGAGTTACTAGGCAATTTCTGTTGAGAAATCATTCCAAACTGCAAGATAGATAAGGGTGATGACTAAATGGTCTCACTCTGATTGTCTCTGGATTTGGCTGGGGCAGACTGCAGTGGTGTGGGAGGCATGGAACTGTTCGAAACAGGAAAGGAGGCAAGAGCAGGACTGCAAAATCACAACTGCAGTGATAGACACCAGCATGCTGGAGCAGCTTCAAAATGAATTCCTGTGTCATTGGGATGTTTTTTTTTGTTTAGGTTATGTTTAAAACCTAGTAAAACCCCTTCTTATTTTTCTGTATACATTATTCTTCATAGGTCTCATTACTTTTTGATAGTTTAGTGCCAAACCAAAACAAACCCAGGCAACTTGAAGAAGTATGTTTAGGTTTTTTGATGCCGGAAGCTGTGAAATCAATTGGGGATTGAAATGTTTTCTGTATTTTCAGATTTTGCTTGTGAGAAGGAAATATTCCTAGAGAGAGCTTTGCATCTTCAGTTTTGCTTTCCCTCAAAACCCAGTTATTTAATGATAATATGTTAAGTGACATTTTACATTCTGTTTGAAAAGCCATCTTTTATTTAACAGTGTTCTGACAATGTTTTTAAGATAATTTACCTAAAGGCATTGCCATTTATTCACACTGTTAAAATATCATGCAACTTTCATGTATAAGGACACTAAGAAGGGCTCTGAAAGTTCAAAAATGCATTTTCTGCAGCTGCAGCTGTAATTGAGTTGCATTTGAGGAACATTTTTCCTCCAGTGCCTTGTTTTTTACAGTTTTTATGACCTTACGGGAAGATCTCAAGCTGATCCATAGTTGTAAGATTATTTTCCTCATAAATATGGCGCTGCCATATTTATTTTCCTCGTAAATAAGACTTACTGCCTTGATTTACTGAAGTCACTGAAAACGTCCTCAGTCTCCTCATGTTGCAGATGAAAGCTGGGTAGCAGAAAGAGCTCCTCCCCCACACACCACCAGGCCCCTGCCCCCACCCCTACCCCATCCCGTCACGCCCCCCCC
>JBAFWW010001729.1:0-24100 GCA_036873685.1 Agapornis canus
GTTGGAACTGGATGATCTTAAGGTCCTTTCCAACCCTGACTATTCTATGACTCTAAGAGAACTCTTAAAGGTGTTAAAAATGGTACTATCCATCAAATCATCTGAATTTGAATTGCATATCATTTACTCTTCAAAAGCAGCACATTAATGTGGAGATTCAACATGCTATGATCAAAGTCAAGTACACCACCACCCCTCAAGGAAAGAACTTGGGTCCTTTTTAGTCAGGTAAAAGCACTATCTATTGTTTGATTCTTGCCTAAAGAACTCCACACAAGGTAAAAGTTTAGACTGGAAGAATCAAGTTGTCATAGCAGGACTGAGGTAATGGAGCTATGCTACGGTGTCCTGCCTGCATCCATAGAGCATTCCCAACTTCCCAATATTCTTGCAGTGTATTTTGGGACAGATTAGCTGGCCTGAGAAAAGAAGATAGAATTGCCCAATCAAACGTGATGGTTCCTGGAAGCTTCTAGTCTGTAAAATTGTAACAGTGTGCACTTGGGAGTCTTTCCAGAGCAACAGAACCCATTGCCAACATTACTCAAGTAAACACCCAGTGCAAGCTTAGGAACCCATTTATACAATGGGGCCTTATTCCCCTCAAAATGGGCACCCTAGGTGTCCTCATGCATTCTCTGCAGAAACACAGCTCTTTAAGTGTGCCCCACTCTCTGTGCTTTAAACAAAGGACCTCTTGGCTTTGGTCTTAGGGTAGCACCATGTATTAGAAGATTGGGGCTGCCATTGGAGATGAGAAAAGCGCAGGTGCAAGGCACATACATAAGCTGCCCAATGTTGTGGCTCAACCTGCAGTGTTCTGAACACCAGCTCAGGAAAAGCCATCCTTTTTACAAGACAGTGATGAAAAATACCAGTGCTAACAGTGCTGTTACTGCTGATTTCATAAGAAGAATTAAGCATTTAATTGGTTCATGGATAACTCATTTTCTCAGTTGCAGTTTCAGACCAGGGCCCTCAGTGACACCTCATTTTTACCATAGCTCAAGGAGGCACTGGAAGATGATGAAATTCCAGTCTTTGCCACATCTACTTCCTAGAAGTAACATACTAAATTGGGTTCAGAAAACCACAAAAATGCTTAGTCTTTTTAATAGCTAAAATATCAGTTGCTTTTCCAGGGCATTTATGTATGCAGTATGTAGCTAGCAATAAGGAAATCTGCAAATAGAAGGGAGATTAGAAACGGATACAGATTATACTGAACTGGGGAGACAGACCAAAGCTGAGAACAGGACTCAAGGCAATGGCGTCAAGACACAGTTGGGATAATATCACACTATTAGTCTCATAAATGAGTCTTAATGTGAGAAGATAAAACCCAGATGCTTCACTGGTAAATACTACTGTAGGATAAACAAATTAATGTAAAGAGAGCTAGCAATGTGCTCAAGTTATGGATTGTGTTGAAAAAGCCAAAACATTATTAATTAGTTTCAGAATGACAAGTATTAAGATTTAAAGTTATTGGAAAATCCTAAATATTTCAGTTAGCACTAAAGAATAGCTGGAATACATTTAATGTCAGCAAACTTACCTCCCCCCATGACAAAACTGGGTTGTTTTGTGCTGTTTTTTCCCAAACACTCTCCACACAACACCATGCCTAAGGAGCAGCTGCTTTCAAAAACATGAAGAGATTTTGCCTGGACTAAAGAGTACATGGAGCCCTGTAGGGGTTCTGGAAACCTTCAACAGAAACACAAGAAGAATAGTCCTGACCTTAAAGGTCATGTAACACCTCCACTAACACATTCAGTCTCAGAAAGGGGCTCTCTTGTGGCTGAAAACAAGACCTGCACAAATCTGTCAAATGAAGGAACCCAGAATACAAATAAGAAATAAAAGAGAATTTTAAAAAGGAAAGAACAAAGCCATCACTTACCAAAAAAAAAACAAAACCAAAAACCAACCAACCCCAAAAAACCAAACCCAAAATCCCCTATTACTGGTATCTGTAGATGAGTGTCTTGGGAATGGACAATTTAGGAGAGTGTAAAGAACAGAATCATAGAATAGTTAGGGTTGGAAAGGACCTTAAGATCATCCAGAAATCAGCAGGTCAGTAGTTCCCTCTGCACAGGAGGATCCAAGTCCCAGACTGCCCTCTGGAAACATGTGGCTGTCAGCATGGGACACCAGCTCCATCTTTCTCAGTCCCTAACCACTTCAAAAGATGGATGAGACTTCTGAATGCATGAGGAGCTCCTGTAGCCTCACAGCCTCTTTAAAAGTTCAGCAAATGGATAAACACAGGAAGCCTGAACCCAGCTGGTAATTCACTGGAAAGCAGGAGTTTTTTAAAGTTAGGAATAAAAGCCTATGGTTGCTGATTTGGAACAAAATTAACAACATGCTTCTTCCTTTATTTTCTATTCTGAAAGCAGCGCTGTTTAGGTTCATGGTTGCACAGAATTTATCTACATGGGAAAGCAGCAAATCACCCACTCAGCTGACATTTAAAGTCTCTCAGACAGTGTTGAGAACAAGTATTTTATACAGCTATTAAATATCAAGACTCTACAGGAAAGGAGTTTATAAAAAAGATTTCAAGACTCAAACTGATGGATGACACTTCATGACCTCAAATCATAGCAACGCACAGGAATATACATATGCATATTAAGATTAAACGAATTATTTCTCAGAGGATAAAAATGAATTCAAAATGAGAAGAATCAACAGATAAAGTGTAATTCTGTTGCCCATCTTCTCAACTCAACCTAATTCCATGTCAAAAGCAGACACTGGCACCTGATTGCAGCAGTCAGAAATACTAATTCAGAAATTAAGGATTTATCTGGCTCCAAACATGAAGGTACAGCTGTAAAAAAGAACAGATGCTTTTTCCGGCATTCAAGAGCTAAGTGACTAGAAAACACTATTAATTCCATGAGATCATTCCTACATCTCACTGTGGTGGAAACAGTTCCATCTAGGAGAACACTTAGCCTTTAGCAGGCTACATCTGTTTCAGATTTTACAGTATCTGGATATAGAAGCAGAATTGGTGCCCACCTAAGATGCTGCTGCAGCAGGCTGTTGTTTCTCCCAGGTGCTACTCAAGGGAGACTATAACCTAACACTATTTAGAAACAAGTTAGCAGCAGAATGAGAACAGCTCAAAAGCAGAACGAGAGGAACTGGTGCTGGTGGCACAGTTTAGGGGAAATAACCCAAAACAAACACACCACCAAATTAAACCAAAACAAAACACCTCCCAACCTCGAGCAAACACAAAACACATAAACAAAATCAAAACCTCCTAAACCCAGCAACATAAACCCAGCAGGCACCTCACCAGATGCTCTACATAATCGCTGACAAGCTAGGGACAAGGATAAAGATATGAAAGTAAGATGATCACTAATAAAATGACCAAAAAACCCACCACTCTGGAAAGATGGTTCTAAGAGCTCAGACATCACCAACAGAAGGATAAACTATTTCCACATCCCTCCTGGAATACTACTCATTTTTGTATGATACCGAGTATTAACACTTATTCTATAAAGATGTACAGAACTTTCATGCTCCTTCAGTCAATTTACCTAGTGCCCAGCTCCATACACCTAATGACAGTAGTACAGTGCTAGGTCTAGCTGTTAGCAGAGCACAGTGACAAGTTGAAATAGATTGTTTTAAAGTGGACTTTGAACAGCAGTTTCAACTATATGCTATTTCCTGACTTTGGTTATCAAGTGTCAGGTACAGTAGTTTCAAAACAAGAAATACATAAAAGCAGCACTTCATTTCCTGTTTCCAACTCTTGCACCAGGGATGTTTGCTAAGGAAAGGGAAAGAGGGCATGGGGATGTGTTTTGTTGTGGGGCTTTGCCTGTTTGATTCCTGACAAACACTGACTAGCTGCGGAAGGATGGATTGGGTTCGGGTGGCCAGAGAATAGGGAAGAGGAAATTGTTCCAGAATTGGCTTGTCTCTCAAGCAGTTGGACTTCTTTCATTACTTATTCTATCATCTTGCTCTTGCTTTAGAAATTCAGGCTGGTTGGCCTGTACCCTCTTTTCCCCACACCATGTTACAGACACAAAATTGCCCTTCCTAAACTCCCCCTGTTCTCAGAAATAAATTCCAACAGCTAAAAGATTGCACAGATTTAGCCCTCCATAGGGATTTTCATCAGGCAGTATGAACTCAGTCATGACTTATCTAAACACTTTTTAGCTGTGATTCCCATCTGTGCTTCTCTTTCCTTGTGGCAATTAATTGTGTGAAGCAACAAGTCACATAAACTGGTGTTCAAAGGCTAAAAGAAGAATCAGTGATTACTTCAGCCCAGAGCCACTCACGAGTTGTGCCTGTTGTCTCTCTCATTTCCAGTGTATTTTTAGAGTCTTTTATTGCCATCTCTTAAGTCCCTTGCCAGGTGTAATAACTCATTTTGCACCTTGACCTTTCTGCTCTTATCCCAACATGCTTGCTTCCACTATTCCATCTGTATTAGTCTCTTCCATTTTTTATCTTCCTGTACAATCAGGATCATTGCTGCCCTTTCCAGCAGGGACCAGCTTGCTTAATATTATCTTCCCAGTAGGCTACAAACCAGCTTCCCAAACCTGCCAAAATCTCAGTTTTTAAGCCCATTATTCTCATACTGCTATTCCTCTCCTTTCTTCATGTGCGATGAAAACCTCGCATTAAACAAATGCCTTCACCTAACACTGCCTCCCTCCCTCAGCACATCTAAAACACGCAGTTCTAAGAAAAAAGAATTTTATATATATATATATATATATAAAGTTTGGTTTATTAATGAATTCTTTAACTTTACCTGCCTCTAGCATTATCTGTTGTACCATAAAATTAAATTCACAACCTAACTGACATAAAGAGCTGTTTATTACCCTGCTTATGTTTCTGGCCTGTAAAACACTTGACATTTGATGAAGTCAAAACAGAAATCTCAAAATACAGCATGAATTCCAAAGTGATCAGAGATCTGCAGATATGGCACTGTGGCAAAATGAAATGTAAGGGCTGAGCAACATGACCTGGGGTTTAGCAACCTTTATTGGGTTTGCAATGAGAAAAATAACAGCATCTTCAGCTGAAGACAGAAGACTACTCTGCTGATGGATCCAAGAGCCTCAGGATCCAGTCAGTGTGCAACTGAGACTGAAACTTTTGACTCCCTGTACCTGTAGTAACAAATGCACTATTTAGGGTCTGGAAAAGGCAGGATAGCGTTTGAATATTGCCAGTGACAATCCTTCAGTGTAACATATTTACACCGATTACTGTCCGCCCACAGCCACCTCCACAGTCTCTGCAACTGCAAATAAGGAAAAAGAACAACAGTTTTTGGCAGAAGTGCCAAGTGGGCTGCAAAACCCATCTGGTTTAAGTAACATGAATTTGCTCTCCAGTTCCATTAAAACTGTGGACATGGTTGAAGAGATAAGCGGAATCAGTGCTGAGTTTTCATCAGAGATTGAAGAGCATAGCCTGTGTTTCAATACTTCTTTTTAATCATGAAAACAGTGGGCTTTTCTTTCCTGTTTATATGCAGCTTTGGCAGAAACAAATGGGAGTCTCACCTTCTCCAGGCAGGAGGGACTATAGCAGGGGGCTATTCCCCCCACCTTCCCCCTTATATTCTTCTTTCTGCCCCAATTTATATTTCACTTCTGTGGGGTTAATTTTTACATGGATTTCTTGCTCTGTTCTCCATGTTTACTCACTTCAATGACTTCCCTCCTGCACAACTGAATGCCTTCCAACTGAATGCAAAGAAAACAGGTGAACAGAGTGTACACAAAAGAAAACCTGCCATGAGAGAAGTCTGTATTTCACACAACTTAGTAGAAATTGGTCATTCAACATTTAAAATTGTACCAGATCTCCTCCAGTTTTGCTTCTCTGATCTTTTATTCTTTGTTAAAAAAAGACTTTAAGAAATAAGAGTCAAAAAATCTGACTTGAAAAATATTAATCACTTCAAACTTGCATTGAATTCAGAGAATAAGAAGCATTTACATCTTTATAGCTTTAAACCACCTATTACCATCTTAAGACGACCCACTTCAATTCACTTTTGAACATCGCACTAGTGAAACACTCCTCTAACAACTTATTCAACAGGATCAAGTCAGCCATGTATGTTAGCCAGAAGCAATGGAGCCTCCTGCCTCATGATTAGCATTATTCTGCTTTTGTACCTCTGGTCATTTCCCTTGCTCTCTCACCCAGAAGGGAGAATCAACAACTACTGAACCTGCTCCATGTATGATGAGACTGATCAACCCAACCAATTAAAATGCACTTTTCACTGAAGCAAACCTGGATACTGATCATTAATCACGACTATTTTCACATTAAGTCTCAATTCCATTTCTAATGTTTTCTGGTTTACTGCTATAGCATCATTTGAATCATGATTGCTGTGTGAGTTTCAATTTTTAGTGTAATACATCTTCTGATAGATACTTACAGAAAAAGATCACTGAAACAAAGAAAATCATATGCAGCACCATTAAGGCAAAGAAACAATATGCAACATAAAAAAATCCAAACAGAAACCACCCCCAAACTTTGCTTTTTTAATCAAATAGCTGATATCCTTTATGTCTGGAAGGAAAAGTTATGATCAACCTCTTCCTCCATAATACAAGCTACAATAATGTTTCCATTTTTTATCTTTACATCCCATCACACTCAGATAAACCACATCCCACTGGTCCTCTGCTCAAGAAATTAAAGCTACTGCTTTAACCTGTACTTCTATAACCTGTATCTGTACTTCTATAACCTGTATTTCTTAAACAATCAGACAACTATTACTTGATCATATATATGCTCTTGAGAATCAAGAGATCTCAGCCTCACAGTGAATGCCCATCTAATCCTGAGAAAGAAGTCAAGAACTATGTCAGGTCAGGCTGCTGAATCACATCCAGCTCTGAAACAGGCCTTACAATGCTCCAGTATGATAACAGGTTGAAAGTTATCTGTCCCAAAATACCTAAAAGCCTCATCACTGGAGTACTCTGATGGCTGAGTCACTGCTAATTTCAGATAACAATTTTCCCTGAGGGGACAGACACAGTTTCCCTTTATTCCTACATGTGCAGTGTTTCCTTTGGTCCAGACGCTAGCATTCAACAGGCTGAAACCAATTGAAAGGTTAGCTTCTGGCATGGAGTTTATACCCTACTGCCCCTATTTCTGCACAGAGCCTCACCTCCCACCATAAGGTAGGTTAAAGAGGGAAGTAAAGACTCTCTGATCTCCTTCCCAATATGCACATACTGCCAACAACTCAAATATTTTAAATTAGTAGAAGACATTATTATTAATCAAGCAGATGCCCAGGAAAAGGTAATCAATCAGGTCCTGCTCAAGACTGGAGCAGAGATTTCATTCAGGCACTAGTCAGCACCCTTCTCCAAAGGCTGGACCCAAGCAGAATGTTATCTGTTAGATAAATACTCTAAAAGTTTACTTCCAAGTTTACTGAACTCATGAAAGCTTAGATTACAGATCAGACATGAAGCTTCACCATTTCAAACTCCACGATGGAGAAGGCTGAAGAAGTTGAATTATTGTTTATGCTTTACCTGGAAGATAGCAACCAAGACAACTGTGTACACAAAGGACTTGAAACTGAGCACAGGTTTAAAGCTATTCTTTAGTTATGACAGGGTCTTCTCCATTAAAATGTAGACTCTAGCACCTAAAACTTTCATTTCCCTACTGCCCCCCTTTCAATATCTTCAAACTGAAGTACCCATTTTAGAATTCTAACTGCACAAACATGTAATATTCATACTGAAAATGAAAAACTTGAATATTGTTCAAGCTGAACATCTCTGAGGATATGACACCGGGTTTTCCATGCAATATAACACTGCAGCAAAGAGCAGAGAAAAAGCATAAACATTTGTGATGCCTCTCTTGAAACCACGACCAAAAAATCCCCAAAACAAAACCCTCCTTCTTGAAATTGTCTCCATGCTATTGCTGCTCTCATCATAAAAAAAATGCCAACTTCAACTTGTACACAGAAAGCAGAATGGAGAAGTTCTCATGACTGTGCTTCCATGCACAGAAGCCAGTCAATTTAAGCTGAAATAAAAGGCTTTTTTACACAAAGGACTTCAGAAGGAAGAGTAAAGGTACCTTGATTGGTTTATAGTTCACTAGGGCTCCTAAATCACCTGGAAATTTGGATTGGTGTCCTATAGAAACTGCATTCCCTTCCTGAAAAGAGAGCAACAAACTTGCTTCCAGAGTGTAAAATCCTACCTGCTTCACAGAGTTTTATTTGGCATGGGCAGGTTTGTGGGTGCTTTCTGCTCATTTAAAACACAGATAGGGGAACCCTCTGCTCTGTGTAATGCACTGTTTAACTTCAGAGTAGCACTGGAGCAGGGAAAAGATGCATGCCGGTGAAGTTACACAACAACTGCTTGCAGAACTGCTTGCAGTTTCTTTGCCTGGCTTCTCTGTGCCTTTACAAGCTTACAGTCCGTCCTGCTCCTCAGTCCCTTCTGCAGCTTCATTCTTTACTTTCTAATACTGCAATGTCATTACAGCAGCATTACTCAGTGCTCTACTGTTTACAGCCCACATGATTTCCACTTTGGTTGGCTGGGATACCTGTATCAGTTTGCATATGGTTCCACTGGAAAGAAGAACAAAGCCAAGAAAGATGGCCAGCAAGTGCATTTCTAGCCCTAGTTGATCTGCATCCTACTAAATATTGTAATTGTGCTACATTATGAACTGGAAGGGGGTTTGTGATACAAGATGGTCAAATCAACAGGTATAACAGCAAACTGTTGACAGATGAAATGAAAGGACTTTTAATGTAAGCTGCCTTGTAAGAAGGTGTTTTAGAGCCACACATACAGTTTTCTAGTTTCTGAGCACAAATCCATATACTTTTATCAGTTGTTTATACTCAGGGCATTGAGTTGAGAATTTGGGGCCCAGGATCTGAGGCCATGGACAGCTGCTTCCCTTTGTCCTCTCACAAACAACTACTGCAAGTCAACTCAGATTTTGCCTCTTGGTTTGTACAACACAAAGCATTCATATGGCAACACAGCAAGTTCAGTTCTAGAGAGGAATGGATCAGCTTGCAAGTGCTATTTGTATATACACTAATAGTTTAGTTTGTTTTGATTTCATCTCCCTAACAACTACTCAGTGCTTTATATATGCACTAATACTATACACAGGTATTTGTTGCCAAGAGGTTACTGTCAACAGTTGTTATAAAGAGCTTGCTAATGTAATACATATTTAACTTGCTCAGAAATACCTTTTAGTAAAGTAAGATGGGGGATAAAAAACCGGGCTATGCTACAGTACTACTGCAGCCTTACAAAGGGCTATCAATGGGAATAGACAAGACCCTGTCTGCAGAGATGTATACAGACAAAAGCAAGAAAACCCATGGGCAACTTGGTTCACACAACACCAGTAAAAGTGTCTCAAAGTTCCAGATGTTAGTTCCAGTCCCATTTGGTAAAGAAAAGGTTAATAATTAAGCTGAAAATACAAATACTTACAGAAATTAAAGCATTATCAAGCAGAAAACCAGAACAACACCACATAACCTCCTTCACAAATTCACTTTCTACTGGTTTTCTGCTTCATAAGTGACTTCCAAGTCAGGTTAAATGAGTGAACAGCTGGTTTGATGCAAAAAAGTAACTGAACCCCTCCAGTAGCTCAGTACGCATACACAGTGCTTATTTACTCAAGTTGTACATAGCTAATGCCTTGTGGTGGAGCTACAAAGTGCAATAAAGACACAAGTACCTAGACTGTCTAAAACCAAGGGATGTTCTATCATCAATAGAGTGTCAGAGTGGATCCTTAGAAAGCAACTACTTCTAGATGGGATACAACATTCTGGAAACAGATGTTACAGTTGAAGTGATGGACTTCAGTCTTCATTCCCCAGTCCTCCAACTTGTCAAAAACCCCCCCAGACTGGTAAAGTAATCTTAGCCCTGGGCTCCTTTTTCTTGCTTTGACAAATTTTATTTGCACACTATAGATTGTCAGTTATGTTTGTCTAATCCTGACATTTCTTCCTCTTATAAACATAAATGCACAGCTTGTTTATCACAGCTGCCTTCACAAGACAGTCTGTGGTCTTGATGTTTCACCTCCCCATGAAATACTGCACATAGGTTCAGGTTCTCACAGTGGTTTTGCGGATGTTCACAATGCAAATGTTCCTCCTGTTTGTCTATGTGTAAAAGCCAGAAACCTCACAATAAGCAGAATTATTTCTAAGACTAACACAGGGCACAGCATGAGGTATTACCCCATAAATTCAAGTGACAGCCCCTGATTCCAACCGCACTTCTTTCAGCTTCTGAAGGAGTGATTAGCATCACTACAATTGCATGAGTGAGACCTTTTAAAAACTGAAAGGCCCCTGGTTATCACAGCTCACCATGATGCCAGTAACAATCACAGCAGCATCCTGAGGTACCACATCTGCAGCATGGGTTCTATTTAAAGGCTTTTATTCACTGAATCTCAAATTGCTTTGTATGAAACAAGTGATAAAATTCCTTTCAGAGCATCAACATCAACAACTGGGGAGCTTTGAACATGTTTGCAAGCTAAGTCAAAAACTCCCTGACCACTACGAGTTTCCTTAAAACACACGAGCTAAGGAATTGCTACTCCCCATTTACACAGAACATGACAGATATAAAATCAAGAAAAAAAGCATTAAAACTATCACAGCAAGCAGACATTAAACAGGAAACTGAGAACCTACTTTACTTTCACGCCTTTGCCAGCTTCAAGCTTCCTTAGCTCTCCCCTAATTTTACGTTTGGAAATGTAGTTTTCATTTCTGTTGGCCTCCTCTGAAACTGAAGCCAGATGGCTCTTATGCAATTCTTATAAACAGTCAGCTGCAGTTTTACTACTTGAAGGTGGTGTGACAAGAGCCATATTTTAGACAATTTATTAGGCTAAGCATTTTGATGTAGAGCATCTCATGCTTATTCCTCTAAAGTCATGTGTTTATCTCTACCAAAGTGTAAATGATAAAGATCTCTCACGCTTTTTATTCCCTGCTTTACTCCAGGAACTCCCTGCAACTGTTGGAATGTTGATGGACTACCAGAAGGCTGCTGCTGCTGACACTCATCACTAGCTGTACTATGCAGTAGTAATAATGCTTTTCATGGGTAACCATGAGACTTGTGAGTGTAAAAGGCAAAAACCAGACTGTTCCTTTCTAAGAATCGCTATGCGTAATTTCCCTATTCTTTGACAGACAGATGAAGTTTATCATTTACTCTGTTTATTACCACTAAACAGACACTTAAATTGCTAACAACAATTCCTGTTTATGAATAGTTATGTTAAAGTGGGCATATCCCAACAGATAACCTATTCATACCTCAAGATTTTAATCTGCTTATTTTTATCCTCCAGTCCCCCACATCACACGGTAACAACGGGAATGAAGAGAGTGCATATTTATTGCTTAACTAAACACAATGCTTACAAGGTTTCCCTGCACTTCCCTAGAGAACACTTGATTGATACCAGAAGCAAGATGACAGGGCCCTCACAGTCCTCCCTTCTAAGCACCACTAGCACGGCACAGGAATCATGAAAGTTGCTATTTGTGAACTACTGGGAGGAGTTCCTATCAGAAGTACTTATTTCACTGGAATATCCCCCTTCCAACATCACAACCCATCACCATCTTTCCATAAAAACATACAAAACCATTCTAGAGAGAGAATGATATTCCCCATAGTGTGATTTCCCCAGGGACCTGTTTTTAATTCCATTTGAAGCCAATACACACTTCTATTTCAGACTGGATAATGTATGTGATCATATCGTGAATTATTGCCTTAAGCACAAAGAAGTATGCAGCACATTTGCCTGAGGCATACAACACTTTGGTAATAAAGTGCACATATAAGACAATACATACACTAGTGGCATTTATATCAAAGCTATGAGGATATACACCAAAAAACCCCACACCATGGCATCCTCAGCAGCCAATTCAAAGACATTTTTTAAACTGCATTTGCTTGATGGAGACCAACACCTTTATTATAAGGTGCAAAAACATTACAGAACTATTTCAGGAAGGCAAAAGATTGCATTACTCACATTGCTTTCAGATGGGGTTCTACACAGTTAAAAGTGGACTCACAGAGGCAAGTGAGTAATACACTTCTCTTGATCCTTACCTTTAAGTCCACCTCTGAAAGCCTCCCTGCCCCCAGGGGATATTCTAAAAGTGTGATCACCAGAGGCCCATAATGAAAAGGTAAATGACCTTGGTTGCAAGAGGGGCAGGGAAGGGCAGAGCAGTCCCACATAGCCAGTGCATCAATCACACGTCTTCCAGATGTGCAACACTGCTATAAAACCACCTCTATAAACTGGGGCAGCTTCAGCAGAACACCTCCACCCAACCCCCTGAAGCATGGTCACCCCTGCCTGGCCTGATTCCATAGATTACTTTGGCTGTTGAGGTGGGTAAAACTGTCTGGAATTCAGATTTGAACAAGGGCACCAAAAATCATTGTTTGGAACTCCTCACACTTACATATTCATAGCTAGAAGATGAAGGAAACAGACAAGAGTTTCAGAGCCTCAAAACCAGTTACTTTTCTACGTAAACTTAGCCTTCTACATGCTTCATGGCATGAGTGAGGAAGGAAATTGGTTGCTGTTCACCACGTCGAACACACTGCATTCCCTTCAGAATTGATGTATTCATTCATTGTAACTTCCATTACCCAGTTTAAACATGACTCTTGCCAAAATCATCCAGAAACAAACATCTGATCTTTTAGCTGAAGAATTTACACATGGCAAAACATCATCATATAATAATAAAAGCATTAGAAAACTGTCATGCCACTCTTGCACATTTATAAGACAGATTTACCTGGAAGTTGAAGTTGCCACTCAAAATTTCCAAGGCAGGCATGTTAAACTCTTGTTCTTTATTAGAGTTTTAAAGTTGCAGATTGCAGCAGATTAAAACTGTGTTACCTTTCGCTAGATACAATTATGTAAATTATATAACAATGTTATTTTTACACTCTCAAAACTCTATTTTGGCTTCACAATGATGAGCACCTCATCAGACCTGTGATAACAATTTCACTCTGTAATGTAAGGCTGCTGCAGCAAGTCTCCCATTTGTAAAGGAAGCGTTAATCACTCTTATTTGTAAACCTCAGACTACTTTACTTCTAGTTACCAGCATTAAATGTACTCTACCCTTGTGCCTCACAAGCCAGATGTTGTGAAACGGCCATTACAAAAAATGAAATTGGAAGTTAAAGCCAGCTGAGAAGTTAAAGTCAAATTAAATTATATATACATGCTTTTGGGTTTTACTAGAGCTGTGCAAATGTGGAAGAAGTTGGCCATGAATATTCATTCCAATTACACCACAAGCTTTAGTGCTGCTCTAGTTAAAACCTTCCCATGCCTACTTTCCATTACATTTCCATTTATGAACTTTACTAATCATTGTAGACCAACAACAGCAAAGTCCAAGAACAAGACCCCCTAAAATACCATCATAAAGGAGAGTCGGGAGTTCATTTACATCCCTAACAGTGGATTCCTGCTCAGGAAACCAGTTAGCTTTACTTACATGGAGTAGAAACCCTCCTGCATGTTTGGCTGCTAACATCAAGGTGAACAAGGTTTGAAAACAC
This sequence comes from Agapornis canus, assembly GCA_036873685.1. Classification (NCBI taxonomy): domain Eukaryota; kingdom Metazoa; phylum Chordata; class Aves; order Psittaciformes; family Psittacidae; genus Agapornis; species Agapornis canus. The sequence goes on from JBAFWW010001729.1 coordinate 13,728, forward strand.
TCTATGGCCAAGCACTAATTCACAAAAATGCATAGAGAATGTAGCCCAAAATAGAGCTGACTTGCAGTTCAAGACTTGTTTCTGAACACAGAAAACACAGACGAGTGCTGCTTTGTTACCACCCTTTAGTGTTGTGCTACTAGAAATAAAATTACATCTCAAAATTACACTTCATGTGCTAATTTAAACTGATTTTAGGATGATTTAATGCATGCTACTGTCCACTTATGTTGAGTCATCTTCAAAAGTTACCACTTTACACTTAAATCCATTCATCAGGTAGATAGTAATATGGTCCATTAGGTCAAAATATGCTGTGGGTTGCTCATTTAGCATCATTTTAAAAGACAAAACCTAAGTGGCAAACTAGCATCTCAACATAGCTACAACATAGGCAGAAATGCCTTAGCCACTGGCCAGCAGCGTATCTCTGGTTAGCCCACTGGTTATAAAGAGAAAAATTAAAACCCAACCAACCCAACCCAACCTAGCCCCCACACAATGGGGTTCCAAATTTTTCCTGTGATATAAAATCTATAATGATTTATTGGTTTTTTTTGTGTTTCTTTTTAGTTTTTTTTGTTTGTTTGTTTGGTTGTTTGTTTTTGTTTTTTTGAGGGAATCTGAAAATTAAACCCCAGTTATGCAGAAAAGAAAAAGATCAATACATATTTCTCCAGAGAAACTGCCTCTTACTGCAGTCCTGAACAGGGACCTGGACAGTTAAACTAACACATCTTGTTTTTCAGACACATTGAGAGCAGAAATCTCACAGTTGTTATAGCCAATATTCAGAGAAGCACCCGGTTTACCCACTGATATGATACAAGAGTCCACAATATTCTGGGCTATCAGACACAGCATACACAAATGCTTATTAGAAAACATGATTTTAAAATAATACCCACTAAAAAACAACCAAACAAAAAACCAACAAAAGCCCAGCCCTTTCTGAACAGTTTCCAAAAGGACAAGAGAGTATTTTCTTTTGTAAGTAAAATTACTTATCTTTTGGGGCTACCCTATTGCAAACAATTGAGTTCTTAACGTTCTAGCACTCATGCAGCCATGTTTGCAAAGATAATAGCTTCTAAAAGCAGAGGTTTATAGGGTTTTAAAAGGAAGGCTATTGCACTACCACTTCCTCTCACTCTCAGTTCTTAAAATTCATCTTGTTCCTGATGAAAGACACAAGGGGAATGCATGTACCTATATTCAGATTACTCAAATAATGCAGCTGTTATAGAAAACATTTATCTTCAATTCATTTTTCAGAGGCATACAAATATGTACCGTGCCAAGCAGAGGTGTATTTTGCTTGGTGGTTCAAAGATTCAAAAGCATGGAGAAAAAATAACCAGGTATGCTGAGTTTTAAAAGCAGCAAAACAAAACCCACAGACATCTCACGCAATGATGCTGGAGAGCTTCACTAGGTAGAGTTCCGATCAGGTACTGAACTGTGAAGCTTTCAGTAGCTATGGACTATTCTCCAAGATGCACAGTGAAGGCAGTGGCAGCCCCTCTCTAACTGGGACTTTACACAGCATTTTATACACAGAAAGTCTTGCTTACTTTTCAGGACCATTTGAGAAACATGTACAAGCTCTAACCCCACTCTGTGAAAGCATGTTACTCACTTGGCTTCACTAACCACTTGCCTTATTCAAAATAGTTAAAACACTCAGAAAAGTGTTTTAAGAGCTTCTACAAGAGCTTCTATAGGAGCCCTCTGAATCACAGCTTCTCTAAATTTGAAGTCAGTAGCCAAAATTGAAGGAGTGAAGGTGTGCTACATAGCAGCAGGAGAATCAAATATCTTCCCATGTGTCACACAGGTGCAGGATCCCTGGCATCACCTGCACAACTGCAATGAGAATCCCTGTGTCCAAATCCTCTGAGCATTTAACAACATTTACCCTACCTTTGCATTTGCAGAGGTTGAAGTCATGAAGATAAACCTAACACAGTGCCAGTATGCTCCAAAGGAACAAGGTTAACTTCCACTGAGAGGACACAAGGCCTGTGTACGACTAAAAGGGACATGCACTTTCCTTACCATCTCACACAACACCTCAGAAGACTAGCTGCAATTTGGATTCACAAAGCAGCAGCAAAACAGACCACATGGCTGTGAAACAGTCCAAATACTTTTCTTTCATGGTGAGGGAAGCTGTGGGCAGAGCAAGATGTTTGAAGAGTTTATCGCTGAAGTTGAACAGATAATTAGGCAATTAAAACTATGAAAAGTGGACAAATTACCAGTTCCAGATGAATTACATTGCAGAACAGAGATGGGAGAAGCAATAAAACAGAAATGAGACCCTTTGGCAAGCATTTTAATAGCACAAATAAAAGAGGGGCAGCTCTGGAACAAAGGTGAAAGAGCAGTTAATTTGCAGAAACTTATCTATTTTTGCAAAGGATCATTTTGAAAGAGGTGGTCCCTAAAATTATCTTGCTTTTCTTGTGTTGATAATTAGAATACATTAATAGAAATCCAAAAGATCTCATTCCAGCTTAATTTCCTGGTCACTCAGCAAGGCCCTCTTATACTAGGTTTTTAATGACATTAGCAATATCTTCACACTCACACAGAGGCTTGTGATTTAATCATTCTGCTCAACAGGAAGCCCCAAACAAATTCATTCTTACCACTCTTACTTGCTCTGAAGACGTGGAGGATGAACCACTATTTCACATACACAAAAGTGATGTGAAAACACCTACATCTCACACACACATATTTCAGGCAACTTTGGTGAAACTGCTGCTGCTCACACATTGTCCATCACCACAGTAACTCCTTTCCTGCATGTGCTGCACCCCCATGTAAGCCCAGAAGGAGAATAAGGGTGTCATTCTCCTCCCAAAAGCATGCTTCTCCAGACATGTTTTCTTTAGGGCATATATCCAACTGCACAAAGCTCTTTGTGGAACAGGCCTTTCACACAGCAGCAGAGACTTCTGCTCTGTTAGGTTTTCCAAAGAACAGACTAAGAAGGAAGCTGGCAAAATTCAGCTTTGCAGAGGTACTAGCTATGAGCTTCTTGGCTCACAGACTCCTAGATTTGCTACAGATTTAAATCAGGATATACAGAACAGGTTGGTGAACACACAGTGGTATTAAGTGTGCCCATTCCCTTCCTGCCAACTGCAGGGAGGGCCTGCGGCCCCATCGCACCCTGATGCAGAAGGAAGGACTTTCTGGGCGCAGCTCAGACAGTCTCATTGTGTTATTTTAAATAATCAAGGTGAAAGAAAAAATGTTATCAAGACAAGCAAAATCATAGAGCATATCTAAGGATTACACCTCATTGAACTGTGGAGTATCTCTCACTGCAGTAACCCTCAGTGAGATAGAAGCATGAGAACGGAATGAATCTTGTGTCTCACAATTTCCCTTGTAAAAAGGGTTTAAAGAAAATAAATAAAATTAAACAGTGTGAAGGAAAAGAGGCAAGAGTGGGATGAAGATCACAAGGGATGTTGCTTGAATAGTCAAAGGTATGTATATGGTGTACATTAAAAGCCCCTTAATAATAGCAATATACAACAGTTTATTTCTTGGCTTTACATGCAGAAGTTTTATTAAAAAAAATAATAACCAACAAGCTCAGAGATAGATGCACAAATTAACACTTTTTCTCTTTTAATTCAATACTTCTGAGCAAGTTTTCTAATGATTTTCTTTCTAGTCATGAGTTTCATAGGTAATGATATGAAAACTTATAACATGTCTTTGATATCTATGCAACAAACTCATTCACATTGTTTATTTCTTCCTGAATCTGGTTCTTCCAGTTCAAAACACAAGCAGCTAAGTAGAGAAAAAGTTTAGAGTTCTGAACTCTTTGAATCATAGGAAATCACTCTTATCTAATCCAAGCAGCTTGAAATGAGATATTGCAATTAAAAAGATGCGGGTCTGACTGTACGATACCAATGCATTGGCTGCAAAGACAATGGCAGTACAGTGCTGGCATCTTCCAGAAGAAAGGGAAGTGGTGGGGGGAGCAAGCCTTGGACATTTTCTACTCTTAATTACAGCTCTCAACACAGTGCTGTTCTACTGTCAGACTCAAATGCTGGCATATCCCTTTGCCAGAGCAAAGCAAACAGAAGATGCACAGGGGTTGCTTGAAAACTCACATTAGATGAACTGCTCTAGACAAGCACATGGGGAAACACCACCAGAACTCACATTGCACCTTGTCTTAACGGGGTTCAAGCAAATAGTGTGAAGTTTACTGTCATTCACTGGTGAATCTAACAATATACACCCTATATTCCATTATCTCCTGAAAAAAAAGCACAAATACACCACACTGACCTGCTGTAGAGGACGAGGTCCCGCAGGCAGCATCCTACAACTACTTTCTTTTCTGTATCATGATACTAATTTTTCCTCACTATATTTACTTCTATGAATTCCTCCTTTGTTGTCAATATTAAAGAGACAACTTGTCATCAGTCATGAATTACAACCAACACATAAACAGCTTTTTTTCTATGACAGCCTGTTATGGCTTTTAATCTTTCCTCTGCTGGTGTTTGACAGCCCATGGATGATGGAGGCAAGGGAGTGGAAGAATAATTAAATCCAAGAGGATGCAATTTTAAACCAACCTTGGTTTTAAAAGCAACAAACCTGTCCAGTATTCTTCATAGGAAGGATATATGTTCTCATTCAGCTGACTTCTTTTGAAAGCTAGTGAGGGCATTATGAGAAAACTGTCTTACATTTCTTTCCTAGAGGGACAGATTGAACAAGTTCCCCCCAGTTTCTACTAAAAGAAGCTGTACTTAACCGTTCTTGGCATTTCCACATTCTCTATTTTTGAAGTCACCTCAGCCTGCCTCTAGTTTATCCTAGGAAACAACTTAAATATTAAAATTCATGCAGGATCATATGTGCTCCAGACAGCCAACACAGCCACACACCTCCGAGAATGCTAAACTTATCCTACTCCCTGACTGCAAACACATTAAAAAAAGCTTCAGACTTTGCATTTAAAAATCTACCATAAGAGGGACTCTTCAGCCTACACAAATCCTCCCACTAACAATTTAGTCTGAACTGTATTATCAATTATAAAAGTTACACCCCCTCCAACCAAACACGCACAAAACCTGAACAACTCTGACCCTCACTGTCCCTATTTCAACATGCAAACAGCAGCTGAACATACCATTGTTTACTATTGTCAGCTCTCAAACAGGTCACCCATATTCATTTAATCAGCTGCCATAGTTGCTGCTAAAACGTATCACTATGAAAGACACAACCAACAAAAATAACAACCATTTAGCCCAGTGCACCATCACAGGAGCTACTGGATTTACAAAGACAGCTAGAGAATTCATTTTGCTTATTGTTTGATTTTAGTGAAGAGTACAGCATAAATAACTCAGTTACTGTTCCACCTGCACATGGCACACAGGGCAGAGCTGGCAAGCAAAACTTAGATATGCAAAAGGTACGCACATGCACGCGGTAAGCAGCGACCTAGATTTTGAACCAAGGTACACAAGTAGAAGTGCTGAAGTAGAAAATAAGGCAGAAGCACCGATTACTGGCAGTTACAAAGTCTAAATTTTTGGAGCTTCGCATCAGTTGCTTTCCGAAACACCTCTCCAACAGGCTGAAATAGCCCACTACAGCTGCAAGCTGTGGCAGGTTGGCAAATACAGGTTACACACTACACAAGTTAAAAGCAATTACATAAGGCTCCAATCTTCACCGCACATAGCAACTTCTTTCAGAGCAGCCAGTTCCCAGAATTAAACCAGAACACCTCTGAAGAGACAATTATGAACTCTAACACAAGCCTCCTTCAAGGCTACAAAGCTACCCCCACAAAGAACATGAACTTACCTTGGCTGAGAGTACCCGTGATGAGCTTGAAAATGGTCTGAGCAAATTTGACAATCCCATGCTTGCATCTCTTTGAACAGCCGCTCATGGTTCAAACGAGCAGGTAAGCTCTTCCCTGTCACAAAGTCCACGAATAACAAGAAACAAAAAAGGGGAGTCCTTTGCAAAGTTGCCAGTGACAGTCTGTGCAACGGGCGAAACTCCGCTCTCACACACGGAGCCTCTGCGCTGAGGTTTGCCTCTCTGGAGCTACTAGGAAAGGTTGCAGTGGAGAAATGTGCATTCCCTCGTCGTTAAGGCACAGCTCTCCCCTGGAGCCTCCGGGCTGCGGTTACACACACTCGCTGCGATGCCCTGATGGAAGTTGCTAAGCGCAGGCAGCACCTCAGCCAGGCAGGGGAGGAGGGGTTTGATTCACGCGGCTTTGCGGGCTGCCAGCAGGGCACTGCTAATGCAGCACTTACCGCTGGAGTCTCGGGGTGGTGACTGCTGCAAACGGAACCAGCCGCTGTTAGAAGACCCTTTTCTTGGTGCTCTTTTTCCAGCTGCTTTCAATGAACTTGCTAGTTTTACTCTCCTAACACTGTAATCGCACTTTGCATGTGGAAGGCTGCAGAGTGTTCCTTCACAAAACCTGCTGGAAGCGGGAAAGCAAAGCTGCCCAGCTTTATCATAGCTTAGGTGCTGCTCAGCTACTGATCTGTTGGATGCTCAGGGATGTGCCAGCCAGCCTCCAGGAGCCCGCGGGGCTGGTGCTCCCAGCTCTGTGCAGTACAGGGCTACTACAGCCCTTCACTTTTTGCACATTACCTCACATTATGCTCACTTGATGCTCACCAGGTTCCCTTTTACTGTACTGCTTCTCCCATAGCAACAACCATAGCTCTGGCTACTCCTCTAATTCGGTTATTTCTCCATACCTAGAATAGTTTGACTAAAATGGCTTGATCTATTCAGCAGTTAAACAGAGATACCTCAGAGCCTTTGACCCCAGCTGAGGGCTGGGTAGAGTCAGACCTCATTAGGCTTTAACCAATGCCTAAGCCCTCTCAGGTACTTTTAAACGACCCTTAAATGCAGTCTTTGCTTGTTCCAGAACGGTTACCAACGGATTACCTCAGGTTTCTGAGCACACTCAGCTGCCACTCGTTGGACGGTTTGATCAGCCCTAACACCAGCATCTGCGGCCAGCCTCCCCTCAGAGCAGCAACAGCCAAGCCCTGCTCTGCCTTTACAGAGGCCAGCACTGCAGACAGCTCTTCACCTCAGGGAACAACGATAATCCCTTCCACCTGGGGGGCATGGAACTGCTTTACAGTGTAAATTACATCCTTCTCAGGCAAAATGTAGGGCTTTGTTAAGCAATTCACCTCCCTGTGAGGTGGGCAGCAGTGTGTCCTACCCGCTGAAAATGCCATTGCTCCTTCTGCTGCCCTCACAGGGGTATCCTGCAGTGCTGCTCACCTCCTCCTCAGGCAGGGAGCTGAGCAGCCTGCCCAGAAAGCCTCAGCACCAGGTCATTTTACCTCAGAAACAGGTACTTGGGCACTTAAAAATTAAATTCATAAAAAATTACCTCAGTAATAGCCGCCATGAAGCTCACACTCAGACAACCACTCCTGTGCTGAGCCGTCAGGCACCAGACATCTTGCTGCCCATCAAGCTGCCACCTAACCCTCGATTTCAGGTCTATCCAGATTTAATAGTTTGCATTGTTTTGAAAATTGGCAAAACGTATCAAAAGAAATGTTCTGTACGAAGCAGGGATGAGCTTGTGAAGTTGGCTGGACAGCAGGACAGCGTGAGGCCTCCAGGGCAGCTCACAGCCCCACATGCATGTTTCCTGTGGCTGCAGCCTCCATCTTGGGGCTCTGCTCCCACACAACCCTTCAGGTAAGTTTTCCTCCAAGTTTCTCACAAGTCTGCTCTTTCCCACTGAGGTCATCCAGCCAAGTGCTTGGACACAGCCCATAGAGAGGGCAGGGGAGAGAAGCAGGGTCCTGGCTGCCTCCAAATCCTTCCCTCCTGCATTGTAGCAAACATTCAAAGTGCTGTGGCTCCTGCCACCATCACCTCTGCACAGCCCACAGCATGGCTCCCCCCTTTCAGAGCATATTATCCTTTTGGGGATCCTCAGCCCCCATATGAGTAACGTTGGTTTTATGTTAGGAATGGGGAATTGAGGTAGAGATTAAACACATTCCTGAATGCTGTTAGAAGTATATTGATAAATATAGTGGTGCATGACGTTCAGGTGTAAAAGAATGTTTCTACTCCTTACACCACAGACTTCCAACCAGTAACTAAACAGAACAGAGTGATGTGAAGATGGAGGGAAGGGGTTGAAAAGGCCAAGAGCCACTTTCCTCTGGACCATTCACCTTGTCTGACTAAAGAAAATAAATGGCAGGCTTGTGGAAAACACAGTGCTGTATTTTGCTAACTCCTTCATGGAGCCACCTCCAAGGCTTCCCAGAGATCCAATTCAAAGTTGGAAATTGGACTCATCAGAAGAAAAAATAAATTGCTATAAAGCAGTAAAATATCAATAGGGAAATGAAGGAATCAGCAGGTTGTTAATTAGTATATCTCTGTATCAAAGGTTTGCCGGATGTTTAATTGCAAGTATATTTATACATCATGATATAATTTGGGGGGGGTGTGTGGAATGTAGGACAGTGAACAAAACAAGTGCTAGGAGCTGTATTAAAGTTACAGAAACAGAGATCTTGTATACTAGGAAGAAGGAAACTGCATCATATCCCAGATAGCACTTGAAGCCTTCCTGGCACTCTTAAGTTTCACACGGAGAATGAGGTGTCTTCTCAGATATTCATTTGCCTCTTTTGGCCCATATGTCATGGTTTAAGGCCAGCCAGCAACTGAGACCCACACAGCTGCTCACTCAATCCACTCCCCCCACACACAGAGGGGTGGGGTACAGAACTGGAAGGATGACAGTGAGAAGACTCATGGGTTGAGACAGTTTAATAGGTAAAGCAAAAACCATCCACACAGGTAAAGCAAAGCAAGGAATTCATTCACCATTTCCCATGGTCAGGCAGGTGTTCAGCCATCCAAGCGGGCTGGAGCACCTCCAGTACAAAGGCAGGCTGAGAACATTGGGGTTGTTCAGGCTGGAGAAGAGAAGCTGCATGGAGACCTCAGAGCAGCCTTCCAATATCTGAAGAGGGCATACAAAGATGCTGGAGAGGGACTCTTCATCAGGCACTGTAGTGATAGACAAGGGGGTTAAGCTTAAGCAAAGTTCAGGTTCAATATAAGGAAGAAGTTCTTCCCTGTGAGGTGGTGAGGCCCTAGCGCAGGCTATCCCATCCCTGGAAGTGTTTAACGCCATGTTGGAGATGGCCTTGGGCACTATGATCTAGCGTGATGTGTCCCTGCCTTTGGCAGGGGGTTGAACTGGATGATCTTAAGGTCTTTTCCAACCTAAACCATTCTATGATTCTGTGATCCCCAAGACAGCAGGGCTCCATTACACATAACAGTAAGTTGAGAAGACAAACACCACCACTCCCAGCTTTCTTTCTTCTTCTCCCTTAATTTTATCTGTTGAGCATGATGTCATATGCCATGGACTAACCCTTGGGTCATTTGGAGTCAGATGTCCTGGCAGCATGCCCTCCTGATTCCTTCTGCACCCCCAACCTTCTCACTGGTGGGTGAGGACCAGAAAAGGCCTTGGCTCTGTGAGCACTGCTCAGTGCTAACAGGCATATCCCTGTGTGATCAGCACTGCTTTCAGTACAAATGCAAACCAGCACTTCAGTAGTGCTGTGAAGAAAATTAACCCTATCCCAGCCAAACCCAGCAGACCCATACCAAACAGAAAAATGAGTTAAAAAGAACAAAAAATATACATCAATAGGAGTGGAGCATCTTAACCATAGGGTTGCAAAAAAGCTGCAGCAGGTTCAGTAGAGTGATAGAGATTTGCAGACCAGTAGTTTAGTGAAGCTGGAATTAATCAGGCTTCCATCAGTAGTTTCAGCAGCCAGAAAGCCCTTGAAATGGAGCTTCCACCACTGACAACCCTAAAGAAACCACTTAGATATAGAGATGCTGACCATGAAGGGCCTCAAATTACTCATTGCTGTAATCCCTGGGCAAGTACAAAGGCAGCTTATCCTTGTAGCAAGAAAGTATAGACAGTCTTCAGTAAATGACTGAGAACATCTGAGGTGTTATGTCCATGTTTGACTTTTTTATAGTGGCCTCAGACAGTAAGGTGAGCACAGACTGATAGTTTTCTGTATATTAGTGTGTATCAAACGTCTGTGTGTCACCAGAAGACTAAGGAGGTCAGTCAAAAATAGAGACAGATATAAAGTAAGGTTAGTCAAAGAGAAGGTTGCCATGTAGGGGAAAGTATTTTTCTCTAAAGGCTTTTGTATAAATTAACTCCAAATTAATACAGAATTGCTGCGATTAAGAGGCGGGACAATGCTTGATGCAAGCAAAGTGTCCTTTATTAG
>JBAFWW010001736.1:0-20511 GCA_036873685.1 Agapornis canus
TGCAGGCACCGGCCCTGCAAGGCCTCAGTGCCATGGGGCAGGGGTGGCCTGGGCACGGCTGGGTTAATGGGTGGATGGGATGAGCTTGAAGGGCTTTTCCAGCCTGGTTCATTCTGTGGCCCTATCCCTCTTCCTGTAAATATTGTTGCTGGGATGCTCTTCGGGATCTCACAGCCTCCCTGTGCTCTGCACTCCCCGCTGCTGCCCTCCTCAGCACTCAACAGATGTACATGACATTTCAGTAAGCTGTGAAAGGAACTGTCATTCAGCAGAGCCCAGCTCCATGTGTGCTTACCAATACACACTGCCATCAGCTCCTGAAGCACAAAGTCCTCATCAAAACAGGGAGCTCTTTCAGCAAGCTTAAGTGTAGAGCAGATTTTTAAAGGTTCAGGTTTGATTTTGCCCCTCTTAGCCAAAGAGCGACATCCATAAGTGCAAAGTTAAACCCCTTCCACTGATCCTAAAGGCAAATGCTAAGAGGAAGGAAATGAGAATGTTAAGCCCTACTAAAAGGATCCAGATGAGCTACCACGTTACAGTTTTTATTCTTAAATGATATTTTTCCTAACTGAATAAAATTAGGATGCTTAAGCACAGCGTACCAGTGATCCTGATTAGTTGTATGTCTTGGGGGATGTCTGAAGGATTCAGATAACTACTGCTTGGTATTACATTTAATTTCTATGTGAATTTTGGATTCAGGGGAAACATATGAATTTCAGATTATCCAGACTTGGATAACAAGGTTTCATGTATTCAAAGCTTGTCTACATTAAGAAGTTGCCCAAAAGCTATTCTGCATTTTATGTGCAACACATCAGCAAATGAAAGAAAGATTTAGAGAGACATTAATAATGTTGGGAAGTAAGCAAAACAGCACCTATAATGAAGTACATTTTGTATGTGATTCACAAAGAAGCACATTAAACTGCTGCATGAAAGTGCTTTGCGATCCCTCTGTAACTGGATTCAGACTTGGAGCCACTCCAGACCTTCCTGCACCAGCAGGGATTTTACATGGAGGTAACCAGCTCGCTTGGAACAAGTGGCAGTGAGGAGACTCTATGGGGGAGATGCTGTAGCTGTACTTGATTTCTTACACACAAGTGCAGTGAGACTTCTGAAGGACCTAAATGACCATAAAGCCTCAGCTGGGTTCAGTGCTTTGGGGAAGGCTGCCCTTGATAAACACATATGGCCAGTGCAGCCAAATGACAGGGATCCACAAGAAAATGCCCCAAAATCTACTTACAACTGCTACTGCTGCTACACGGGGAACATCAAAGAACAGCTACTGAAAGCTGATGATTTCTGACTTCTGAAATACTGACATCCTATTAAAAAGAACATTAGAGAGCTCAAAGAATTTAAGAGTATACAACTACTGAATTATGGTGCCAAAAGACTAAATGAGCAGAACCAGTCTGATTCACACAAGCTTTACTGTTACCCCAAATGTGACATGAGGCAGAGGGGGACACACGACTCAACCAGGACCTGACGGTGCCATCAGTGGTGGCAGAGCTGCTTGGGAGACTTTCCAAAGCTCAGTGCAAAAGCCTTTATATCAGTTTATTTAGTCTGAGATAAAACCAGCCTGAATAGTAAGGAAGACAGCTGTCATCTGAGCTGGCCAACTGCCCCTGGAGCTGCTCTGGGGAGTCTTTACTTTAAGAGAAGGAAAAACAAACCCTGCAAAGCGAGCCAGCCCCAGCTTCAGCCCACTGTTGGCAAGTGCTGGCTTTCAATGCACATGGAAGATTCACTTATGAAGGCACTGAGGAGCTGGCACAGGGTGATGGCCCAGAGAAGCTGTGGCTGCCCCATCCCTGGCAGTGCTGGAGGCCAGGTTGGACACAGGGGTTTGGAGCAAGCTGCTCCAGGGGAAGGGGTCCCTGCCCGTGGCAGGGTTGGGGCTGAAGGAGCTTTAAGGGCCCTTCCAACACAAACCAGGCTGGGATTCCATGATTTCCCCCCTCCCAAAGTTTGTCAAGCTGCAGGTACAGCTCCCAAGGCATATTAAGAGTAAGCACTTCCGTACTTCTGAAAAATAAGAGGTTAAAGGTACTATTTGTCCAGCATTTATTTACCCTAAGGGATCCCAGCTTTTGACATTCTGCCTCTATATTAGATGCTCTCACCATCCAGCAAATGTGCCACCTTCAGCACAGTCATTTCCTCTTACTCCATCACACTAGCAAAGATCCTGCAGGACAAATAAAACTCTGCTTGGCTCTGTTAAAACACCTTGGTCCCCAGGCAAGGCTGGAGCACACACCTGACTCTCAATGCCCATAATAGAAAGCCTGCAACCCTGCACTTTAACCAGCAGGGAAAGGAAGAGGGGATTTTAAATATTACATTAATTTCTCATTAAGATAAAGAGAAGGGGGTTAAAACCGGGAGTAATTGCAGTGGCACAGGATGGAGGCTGAGCTTGAGCAACTGAAAAATTGACCATCGCTAAGAGCTGAAGCTCCAATAGCTGTTTGCTCTGTAACAGCTGTGCTGCCCAAGGATCAGCACACCAGATGGGAAGACGCAGATGCTGGAAAGCCAATGTAACCTCACAAGTCGGCAGCAGGGAAAGCACAAAGGGGAAGAAAGGTTGTCAGTATTAATGGCACATCAAACCTTCCAGGAACACCGACACCAGGTGATCAAAACGGAGCAGCCAAACAATCCCCTGCCAGTGAAGCAGCAGCAATAAAGGTGAGACAGCAGCAGGAGGCACTGATTCCAGGCTGGCTGGAACAGCACAGGCTGCAGGTGTATCCAAAGCCAGAGAAGGAACTCTGAGACCCAGCGAACCGCAGAAGTACCTACACATGGCTGCTCTCCAGCATCACATCTCAAGGGTGGTCAGTTCACTCCTCCAAAACGCTGACAGATACAGCTCACTGCATTGACTTTATAACTGCAATGCTTTTCCTTAAATGCTTCCGTGCTTCTTTACTTCTTCCCATTTGTTTCAATGAAATGGTGATGGCAAAAGTACACCAGCAGCTGCAAACAGAGATTACCCAAGTTTTACCAGTCAGTTACTGCAGGAAAGTGGTAAGTTTATAGGAGATAGAAAGAGGAGGAGATTTTATACCTTCCTGGGCTAAAAGAATAAAACCTCAAAGTTTGATCCCATTCTTGCAGGCAGCCAGGAAAGGAAACTTCTGAAGTTAGAGCAGCAAGCTGAATTCAGTCAGGAGATGGGTAACAGCAGGTGCCTGCACACCACATGCTCAGCTCTGCACCCCAGGAGCAGGGGGATCTGGATGGTGACAGTCCACCACCCTTCCCTCAGCCTCAAACACATCTCCTGTCCATCAGGATGCCTACATAAAACATTCTCCTTCTGGGCTGCACTGAGGGGGGACTTCTTTGGCCAGTCCAATCAGAGGTATTTTATCAAACAAAAGTATTATCCTTGCCCCTTATACATCCAAGTTGCTGCTGTTCTGGTGACACCTGAGACATCAACAGCATCTCATTGATGAACCAAAGCCAATGCAGGCCCAAAGACTTCAGCCTAGGGGGGTAAACTGACAGCAGGATTTGTCCCTTGTGCCATAGGGAGTTTCTACATTATTTGGCACTGTACTTCAATAGTCTTACTTTCATTGAATCCCAGCCTGGCTTATGCTGGAAGGGCCCTTAAAGCTCATCCAGGTGCAACCCCTGCCATGGGCAGAGACACCTTCCACAAGAGCAGGTTCCTCCAAGCCTGTCACTACATGCCCCTGCAAAAAGTCCCTCTCAATAGACTGAGTCTTTTTCCTTCCTTTAGGGCAAAATTAAGGTGAAGGCAGACACAGGCTTACAAACTCAGGAGGTGGGAGAAGCTGGATTTACAGATCAGTGCTGCACCTCCCTGAAGCGACAACGGCACACGTGGTGCTTCTGACAAAGTCAATGAAAGCAAATGCCTGCAAGGGGCAGTTAAACCCCATCCCACAGAGCCAGCAGACTGCAGGCTGTTACTGTCCACCGCGTTAGTCAACACTGCAGGAACCAAACCTCACCAAAACAAACACTACCATGAAGGACACACAGTGAGAAGTTTGCAGGCAGCTGCCTTGAGATAAGTGGTCTGACTCTAAAGCATCTCGAATGCCTACCCTTCACTTCTAAAACCTTTTTCCCGATGGAAATCCCAATGTGCCCTGTTATTTCAAGCCGCCTCACTGCCTAATGCAGACACAGCAAGGGCACAGCTATACCAGCAAGATTTGTGATGCTGTTGGAGATGCACCGATTCAGAACAGGCTCAACAGACCCCAACGTGGGTACAGTTCGGACAGTGTATTGTAGACAGTATGATCCAGTGCTGAACTATCCTTGCCACCTCTAGTGCCTAAGGTCCATCACAAAGATATTAGCATCTGCTGGATTACTGCATGAAAGAAATCAACTCCCACTAACTTGGAAAACCTGTATATCCTCCTCCATATGAAATATGGAACATAGTATGTCACAGAACCATCACACAACGGGTTGTGCTGGAAGCGACCTTAAAGCTCATCCAGCTCCAACCCCTGCCATGGAAGCTCCAGAGCAGAGCTGCTCCAGCCCTCGCAGCATGGCCTTGTCAGGACTCCCTCCAGCAGCCCCAGATCCCACATGTCCTGTCAAATGTGGTCAGTGTTCCCTTCATGGAAACTGCGTTCTCCAAGACCTGTCCCCTCTGACAGGCTCGAGATTCCCAACAGGAACCCAGTCCTACCCTGCTGCTGGAGCACAAGGACAATTTTAGCTCAGAATACATTAAGGAGCCAAGATAATATACTGCTTCTGGGGAGGAAACTCGTAAATGTGCTTTAACATTATTTAAGTAGCAAAAAGGAACAAACAGAAGCAAAATCAGAGCGGCATGATTAACACAGGAATTGCCCACGAGTCAGCTCAGTTTAATGGTTTCTCCAGTGTCACATGCATTGAACACTGCATCGTTGTGGCACGCAGCAAGCATTATATCTTCCACCATTGTAAGAGCCAGAGGGATATTTAATGTAGGCCTTTAGTACATAGCCAGGCTCAAGCAATCTGAAGAGCAGCAATGCCTCTGCTATCAGTCAAGGAGCACAGGCCTGGAGAAGAGAGACAAGGCATTGGTTTTCTGGGCTGTACAACACCAAAAGGGGGACCAGAGCCAAGAAACTCTTTGCATTCATCACAGGTTTCTACTGTCACAGACTAAGAAAGGCTTCGCAAGAGAAAGGCAATTTAGGTCAGTCAGAGGAATGTATATTAAAACCACAGAGATGGGTTTCAGAAGCCTGGATCCAAAAGCCAAAGTCTAAATGAAACATTTGAGGAAGTATTATTTACACCCAATGTTTTGAGAGCAGCAAAACATTGTTCTAAAATGATGGTTCCAACCCCATTTGATAAACTGGGTACACAAAGAATAAATTTGGAGTTAGCTCCACGAAGGCTGTCAAAAGCCACAGCATTTATTTACAGGAAAGAGGAACAATGTTTTGACTTCTCTTGAGCAACCTTTCAGGAAGGGGAGCTTTCGGTGACTTAAACACACGAAGAAATGCCACATTAGTCAAAGGTCTATTTCCTCCCTGCAACAGGAGTATTATTTTGCTGTGACCTCCAAAGGGCCTCTATTTGTCAGCATGGATTGAACCAAACGCGAAGTTAAAGCCACCACCAGCCCTTGCTGTTGTGTCTAAGCAGCATTTCAAACGGTG
Source organism: Agapornis canus (assembly GCA_036873685.1). Taxonomy (NCBI): domain Eukaryota; kingdom Metazoa; phylum Chordata; class Aves; order Psittaciformes; family Psittacidae; genus Agapornis; species Agapornis canus. Next base: position 5,700 of record JBAFWW010001736.1, read on the forward strand.
CTTTTTCCCTTGAGAAATTGCATGACTGGCTTGCTGGTATCCTGCAATTGCAGGTTTACCTGCGTTAGGATGGCACAAAGCACCTCTGGAAAGGGAGGGATTCTCCTGAGTGAAAATCAGTTAAGCAGATAACACAGAAACCAAAAAGGCAAAGCAAGATGCATCCACTGTAGCCAAAGTCAGTGTTACATGAACAAGTTCATAGAATCATAGAACAGTTTGGGTTAGAAGGGACTTTCAAAGGTCATTTAGTCCAACCTCCTGCTATGAGCAGGGACATTGTGAACCATTTAAGACAGAATTTAAGGGACCAGGTCTTCAAAGACCACCAAGGAATACCCCCATTGCACAGGACAACCCACTCTTCAGACAGCACCTGCCAGGCAAAGCTCTTTAGGGCTAATAGAGGTGCTTTTCCTGCCTTAATGTTTAGAGTCTTCTTTGGTCAGACTAGAGCTCACTGAGGGTCTTGCTCAGAAATCACTCACTAGTACAAGAAATAGAAAGCATCTGCCTGGAGACAGACCCCTCATTGTGCAACCTCTGCCACAGGGACCTGGCATTTATGGTCTGCTGCTCCCCAGGAGCATCCCCATGCAGCAGCTCCCATTCCCTTTCCCATTACAACACACAGAGGTAAAGGCAACAGCCTCACCATCTGCTGTGCCAGACCTGAAACCACCCAAACCTGCCCCAAGGCAATGCACCCACACTCTGGCTCATCACAGGAGCACAGCACAAAGGGCACAGTTGTGAAGAACCCCTACAGCTGTTATGCCTATTTTTCTCTTTCTTTACCTTTTGGGCATGTTGATGCATTTGTTATGACACAAAAGCTGTATTTTTTTGTAGCTCCTGACGGGTTCATTTGGTGGGATGTTATCTTCCTTGTTAGACTTCCTTATTTAGACAAGACCCGAGATACCTCAGCTCTATTTTGTGTCTCTAGCAATGAATAGGCTCTGCACAGTTGTGCAGCAGGTCCACAAGCAGCATTTATTTCCATCCCCAGTCCATCACTGCCACATTCTCTCAAGCCCTTTCCTCCACCTCCTCTTTATGACTGTAATTGTGTGATAAGTACATGGTGCATTGTCGCTGCATTTCAGAGAGACTGCAGACCTATTTCTTGCTGGAAGCACACATCCACACATACACATAACTTCCCTTCCAGAAGAATAAATCCTCTCTTACCTGAAGAGCACAAGCCTTTTCCTTCCCTTCTTTTTCCATTTTTCACTTAAACAATTACCTCAAGTCATTCAGCTGAAGTTAAATCTAGTTCATATGGGGGTGATCAGGCTGCAAACCCACTCTCCCAGAGTGATGTGATCAGCAGTAGCGAATGGGTGAATTAGCATCTGATGAGCTGTGCTAACGTGAATTACAGCCTGTATCTGTGTCGCAGCACATCCCTATTTCAGGCTCAGCAGGGCTCCAGCTTCAGCCTCCGTTCCTGGTGGGTGGGTTGACTCAAGTTTAGATGGAGGTTTTCAACTATAGGCAAGAGTTCAGCAGCAGCAACAGAGATTGTTTTAAATGAAGTCTTTGGAAAGACTTTAATTTTACCTTTCAAATGTTGACTGAGAAAATACCCTTGTGATTTAGAAGCCTTAGCACTTACCAGGAGAGCTTGATAATTTATCTTCAGTAATGGTCCACCCCACTGTTCTAGTTTCTGCTCAGGTAATGTGTTTATTGCAGCCTGTGAAGTGCTATGATTTATGTTATGGCTCTAGTACTAATAGATATGGATGAATGGGAATCAGAGCAAGACACCGATGTGATCTAAACAGCACTGTCTATAGCCATCCCTCATTTGGATGCTACGGAGGGTTTAGCTACTTCAATGCCATTGTTTTCAAACTAATGTTTGAGTTCTTTTCCCCTTGGAATCTACTATAAAATGAATTTTTATACTGTTGCAAACTGAGACATCTCACAAGCCCCTGCTGGGTGCTGGTGAAGACACAGCATCCCTGAAGGGATACTGGCAGACATAGCATCATTGGAAGAAACAGGAGTGAAGGGAGATGTACTAGTTTCACATCCAATATTTATCAGAGCTCAGAAAATCTGTTGGGTGAGAAACCAAGACTGGAAGACGAGCCCGGTGCTGCTCTTTTCACTGTCCTCAACAGTGAGAAAGAATGGTTGTGCCATCAAATATCTATAAAAGGGAAAGATGGAGAGGTTGGAACTGAGCAGCAGATGCTTTGGCATGTGAAAGCCTCTAGACTGTCTTTAACGGAGAGTAAATTTTACCGGGGTCATTCAGAAGACTGGCTATTCACAGCACTTGGCTGTGAAAGAGGCAGGTACAGGCCTCCTTACTCTTCCTGCTTCAGAAGTAGGACTCAGATGTGGGTGTCATGAATAACCTGAGCTCTCCAGGATGGAGCCACACTGCACCTATCACAACAGTGTTGCTGAGTGACATTTGCCAGTCAATGCTTTCCCACCGCAGCAATCCTACACCTGCCTGCACAAAACTTTACACCAGCCATGAGGTGCCAGCAGCCATCCTGGAGCTGGGGATGCTTTAGTGGAGGCAATGGTAGTGCTGCAGCTCTGCTTATGAAGCCCATTTGATTCTTGCCTACTGAAAGAGTGAATAATTGATAAGGAAGGAAACTTCTTTAACACAGCCTGACTGCATCAGGTGATTGTACAGAGTAACTCAGGCTCCATTCTTTGTCTCCTGACATTTGCTTTTTGCACTACACAGCATTCCTGCTCCTCACACGCAATCTCTCGACACTGGCAAAAGCGCAACACGACTGATGCAGAGCATAAGTCAAAACAAACTAATCCCAGCAAATATCCAGAATGAGACCACTTGTCACCTTTTTATGTCTGATAACTTCTACTGTCACCATGCAGTGAAACAAAATGCATTATGCAACATGCTTAAGTTTAAGTAGTACTAAGAGGGCTCTGTGCAAAGACAGTAAGTAATGAACTTAGCTATCAATAAACTTGCAACTTCTAAACTCATGGGGGTGATAGAAGCTGAAAAGCATTTGGCTCCACTTCACTGAAGACTCATTTTATACCCTTTAGTAGTAAAACTCATGAGCAAGAAATAAGCTCAATTCCCAGCTCAGGACCATGCAGGCCAGAGGGGTGCACACAAGTTCATAGTTTTCAGCTCATGGTAGAATCGTATACAGAAGTAAAAGGAATAAGGCCATTCCTTGTACAGGGAACACAAAGGCTTTCCTTCTGTCCTCCCATATTACAGAATATTTCATTTCAACAGAAGGCTCAACAGAAGGAAAGGGCAGACTGATCACTTGGGGGACATATTTCTTAAGTATACCGAGGTACCAGAAAGCAGCATTCTCATCTGTTAAGAGTTAGCTTTAAATACACTCCTCAAGACTGAGTGCAGCATCTAGCACTGTATTTTCAGGACTGTTAATGTATGTCACATGTAAATGGACCCAAATCCCCAAACTCCCTGTGCTGTTCCCCACTGCAGGAATATTTCCTCCTGTTGCTTCCCCTTAGTCCAAGAGACTCTGCAGTCTTTCCCACAGCAGGACAGGCCAAGGGTCCCCTTCCCAGCAACCAGCAATTGGTAAACCAGGCAGCTCAAGAGTGAGAGGTGTCGAGTTGAAGCTACTCAGGCAGAAGAGATCTAAAGTCTGTTCTTCCATGTTTCATCTCAGCAATTTACCACCAAACAGTTTTGCAATGAAGAGAATGAACTGAAGGGAAATAAGCACCACATCCTGCAGGGGGGTCATGTGTGCTGGGTCTGATCTGGCAGGTTTTGATGGAAGATGCTTTGAGAATAGCTAATGGCCAAGCCTGATGGGCAAGAGCCTCATTGCTGCAGCCCTCTGTTCAAAGTACCACTTCAGGAGCTGGGGGAAGAAAGCAAAAGCAATAGGGACTCCTCTGCAGTCTGTTGCAGCTGGTTCTATGTGCTAGCTAAGCAGGTGCTTTCAGAACAAAACTGTGTGCTCTGTCCCATGGACTGAAGTTGGAGCTTGCCTTCACAGGCAGACTGATGCCCTGAATTTCTCTGCAAGGGTCTGGAATCACCCAAGCATTTCCTTTTGGAAACCTGCTGTTCTCCAGGAATGGGCACCATAAACTCGAGTAGAGCACTAAGTGGGTGAAGGGAAAGATCCAATTTGCATACACTGGCTGCATTATTTAAATCGATCAATGCTTTACCTTTGTGACTACTCCAAGGTTTTTCATCATCTCTAGGTACTTCAATAATCTTCCCACAGAAAAAACAATCTCCTCATACACCAGTTAATGTCAAAACAAGGTGCTCACAAACATAGACTTGCTGCCTGTTGAAAGCAGTAACAGATGTCCTCTGATCATTATTTGTTGCACAGATGAACCAGCTACTGAGAGGTTCTAACTCACAGATGCGTTTGTTTGATGCTTCCTTTTTGTTTGGAAATACTTCTATTGGCCAACTGCAGCAAGACTTGATTTTGTAAAACAGATGGAGATTATCCTGCTGATCACCGGTTCTTAGTCATAGCTCAGAATATTTTCTCTGCTGTTCCTCTAAAACATATCCATGCAAAACACCACCACTAAAAGCCCCCTTACAGTAAAATGCAGTAAAAGTTTTGTGTTAACCCTTAAGGACTCCTAAGGAATTGTTGGACAAAGCTGATTTTTACTCCTATTCCTCCAGGTGTTGTAGTTGAAACAACACAAAGGAATGCATGTTTACTCCAAGATAAATTCTTGTAGTGAGGGTATAGCTCATGCAGAGCATCAAGCAGACTGAAGTCTGCCCCTGCTCCTTTATTAGCTGTGAGCACAAAAGGAAGCAGGAGAGAGTCTGACAGTAGGAAAGTGTGTTCTCAACACAGGCAGCAGATGTGACACGTACATGCTCCATGCTCTGCCCCAGGACTTGCTCTCGAGATCATCCACTTGAATACCTAAAGTCCTCCTAAGGGCTCGAGCCACCTGAGCATGCTTAGGAAAACATGACATTTTGCCCTGAAAAGCTGGAAGAACAGAGCAGTCAGTATAGGAAACAGAAGCAAGAGGAAGCACTAGGATCAACAGGCAAAAGTAAGGCAACTGCGGTACGATGCAGGCCTGGAGTCTGTCAAATGCAGTTCTAGCAAACCCACATTGCTTAAAAAAACATTGCTATGGAAAATGATGGTGCCCCAGGAACAATAAGGAACAATCAGTGACCAGGAGCCGGAAAGAAAACATGTTCTTAATAGCTGTACCTTCACATTGTACTGCAGAATGAGGCACGGAAACATAGCTGTTGCCTAGACAAATATGAGACGCATGAATCAGTATCAGCAGGAGACTCAGCACTCCAGGAGAATGACTGGGGAAGGCACCTCCTGGGCACAGCAATGTCTTTTTGGAAGGGTGGCTGGAACATGTTTTATGTTGATTCAGAAATGTGTCATTCTCTGGATGGAGGCTGCACAATGGGAAGAAGGGTGGCACTGGAATGAATACCGGGAGTGTGGGAGACAGAGCAGGGAGAGCCAAGGAGAACAGCAGGAATCAGTTCAGAAGAATAGGATCTAGCCCCGAGGCATGACAGAGGGACGGGGCAAAGACAGACATTAGACCTACAGCATGGTAGACTAGAGATGGAATAAATCCAGAGGAAGAGAAGGGGTTGGGTAACACTTGTGTGAGGCAGAAGGGAGCCATGTGAAACAAACATCTCAAAGCTGCTTTCAAAGGTTTGTTAACAAGAACGTGCACATGAAATCATCCCTCAGCCAATGACCGTGAAATCTGCTAGGAAAGATGAAGGCAAAGAGAGGCAGGAGGAACAGGAACAGCTCTGGCTCTACGGCCTCCTCTCCAGCCATCTGCAGCTCATGCTGTGTGGAGTTCCCCTCTTCCCCTCTTCCATCCCGTGCTCTGCAACCTGCTTGAAACCCCACTTAAAATTCTGCTCCAAACTCTGCCTGCACAGGCCCTGCAGTCTGCTGAAACGTGACTACAAATTAAACCATCTGCATGGAGAAGACAAATTCCATTCGACTACAGTAAAAGCTCCATGGAACAATCCTCCTATCCTGCCCTGTAAAATAGCCATTGCCCAAGGAAGTGAGTTTCCCTGATGGCCCAGGCTAAAACTCATCGCCAAAACCCTGTCATTCTCTTAGAAAGGAGACAAACATGATGAGCTTCTTGTAAAGAAAGCAGACATCCCCCAACAGGGACTCAACTGAGCTTCAGACATGACGATGGCATGGCAAGAACCCCTGCGCAGGTACCTCCCTAGGGCTAGGGAAGTTCATGCTTCGGGGAGGGACGGGTGCTAAATGAGCTCTGCAAGCTCTGCATCTGGTTAGTTTTTGACAAATAAGCTTGCAATAAGAAGAATAAATCAGACCAGGAGCAACTGTCAGAATCATGCCAGTTCCAAAGCCAATTAAAGTGAGACAAAGTCTGGTTGTGCAGCAGATCCCTCATTTATTTCAGCACTGCAAAGGAAATCCCAGCTATAGCTTTGTAACCGGCTTTCCAGCAGTTTGCCACAAAGCCAGCAGCATTAGGCTTCAAATAACTTGGGATTTCAGATGTCTTTTCACACCAGCTGTTGCCTGCTTCCCTAGAAGAAGGAGCCTGTACTCACCAGCAAAGGAGTTGGAACTTGCCTTAATTTTAGCTGCTGCTGCTTATCCCAGCTTCACCACCATTGTCAAAGAAACAGCCTCCAAAGCACTGTAGACATTCACAGGTCCATGCTGCAGGCCACATGCAGGCCCTGGATTGATGCATTTTCACTCAGTAAACTCTGGGTTTACACCGAGCCATTGCAACCATGAGGTGGTCCAGATTTGCTCCCAGTTAGGACCAAGCTCATACAAGCCTCAAACAATCCTGGCTGGATTTTCAAGCCAGGGTGAAAGCCAGGAGGGGGATGTAGGCTGGGATATCATCAGGACAAAGTTATGCAGGGTTTTGCATTGGATGATTTCAGGCAAAACACCCGCTTCAGTCACATCCAAATTGAAAACGTTCTGCACCATCTCCTCTGTAGTTTAATCACCTTGGCAGAGCCCAAGAGTGGCTTTCCTAAGCCAGAAAGAGCAGCACAGTCTGAGCAATACCCTGCTGCTTCCTTTTATTCCATACAATTTTAAGAAAGCAATGGGTATATTCCCTTGGGAATAGACTTGGATGCAGCTCATGGCTTTTAAGCAAGATTTGTGAAGGGCAGTCACAAACTGCCTCTCAAAGCTCTGGACTCAACACCTCTAAGTCACCCCACTTGACATCGTATCTCCCCAGGACCTTCACAACTGTTCTACTGGTGAGAACTGGCAGTCTCAGGGAACTGGGATTTACCCAAGTGTGCAACACTCCACTAGTTTGACCATAGCCACTTTTCATTCGGGTGGTTTTGTACCAGCCACCCAGCTCAGCACATCCCGGTCAGTAGCGCTTTAAACAGCATGTCCTTGCTTATTCTGCACTTATTCCCTTCTGTTTGTGTTTTGTGCTAGCTTTAAGCCTATTGCTATGTTACCAAGCAGGCAGTTTGAACTATGCTCCACTATGCTACATCTCCTTATTGTCCTCACCACTGTGTATTTAGGGCTGTGCTGTATGTCTGACCCATCCTGTTTTTTTGCAGACCTACCCTTTTTCTTCTGCTTTGCTGGTACTACCCATGGTAGCACATCCTTTGTTGCGTCCACTGCATTAACTGGAAGAAAAACAGGATCTCAAATCAGAACACTGTGAGATGCCCTTCTTTCCAGACGTCAGTGGTACACAACTCTGTTCTTACTCAGCTGATGAAGAACACTCCATTCACAAAAAGAGGCTTACAATCAACTTTACTCACCAACTGTCTTGTCTCAGAGAAAGTGTAGGCTATGAGAGTCTTACAGTGCTGTTATCAGAGAGCAAGAGCAAGACAATGCAAGGAGCCTCAGATCAGTTGTGTGGGATGTATGATAAAGGACATAACAAGCTGAAGCACCCAGGAGCTGTGGACTTCACTCAAGCACAAGCACACAGTTATGGTGCATTACTTGCCATTGTAGTCTGCTGCACAAGCAGAAGTCCAGGGGCTTTAGAAGCCACGTCCTGGGCTGACCCCCTGGATTACCAACAGGTCTCCTCACACTGTGGAGAGTCTGTCTGCAGCGATTGAACTGAAGCACTTGGAGCTCACAGATTCACCACTGTGTGACTTGGTTTACTCTGGTAGTTTTCTAGGTCACTCAATACATTAAAGTTTAATATTAACACCCTTATATGATCTGAGCGATAGAACTCAAAACACTGCATTTAGTGTAGGTTTGTTGTTTAGACTGGGAGGGACTTTTGAAACAAGTCCGTAACATTGCCATATGCTCTGCGTATATCAAACACTGTGTTCTCTTGTGTAAAGCTTCACTAACTGGAGATGCATTCACATTATCAGCATTTCATTGTGCTCCATCTTTTCCACCTCACCATGCATTGTATTTCCAGCAGTCCTCAAAATGATTTGGCATCTATTTATAGTTTCATTATGTTAAAACTTGACTATAGGGGGGAAAGAAAGCAAATACTACAGAGATGCCACTTCTGAACCCTCTCCCACCAAAAAAATATAGCCAGTCTATGGTAGCCTCATGACTTGTTTCTCACATGGATCAGAACTAATGAACATGCAAACTGGAAACACCATTCCACAACAGACCAAGCATTATTTAGTCATCAGCTAAATAAGAACAGCTTGACCAGGCTACAGGGGAAAAGGCAAAAGGGTAAGAGATAGATATGAGCTTGATAAGACTGACAAGGAAAGGGGATATACTCACGAACATAAAAACCATAAACCATACAAAGTGCAGGGCACCAATGTGACGTTGGGCGAGGCTGCAGCACATACTGCAGAAATCCTAGAAACATTAATTTCTATTAATAGCTAGGTAAAGGGAGAAAATAAAGCAGAGTAGAAGGGCCTGCTGGGGTTTTATGTGGGTTGAACAGGGCTTGGAGCAACCTACTCGACTGGAAGGGGTCCCTGTCCATGGCAGGGGCTGGAGCTAGAGGAGCTTTAAGGTCCCTTCCAGCCCAAACCAGCCTGTGATTAGTGTATAGCATTTTTAGAGCACTGTAGTGCTAAACAAACAGCTCAGAAGTATCAACTGCAGCTATACAAGACACACGTGGCCTTTCCTGTGTGCCTTGGAGACCCAGGCATTTTGTAAGGGGATGAAAATCAAGTCGACTTTCCCTTAAACAGGAATGGATCGTTGAGCCTATCCAGTCACCTTACATTTACAGAAATGTAAGCAAGAAAAACAGGGACCTAAGAAGTTTGCCTGACAGAAGTGAACTGCATAACAAGTGCAGTGCTCTTAAGCAGAAAGGTTATAGTGACCTACTTGGTCAGTCACAAGGGAAGGAAACAGGTTTCTGCCCACCCCCAGCATCAAGAATTTGCTAGAATACTCTCAGGGAGTACGAGGGGTGGGCAATGATTTAAACATAATCATAAGCTAATAAATGGCAACATAAACAGCAGGAACAGTCAATACCCTTGTGCTTGAGCAATAAGGCAAAGAACAATGTGCAAAACGGCTACAATGAGCTATGCAAAGCAGCCACAGGGAACTCTGAAGCTTTCCCCAGCACAGCCTTCCCCAAACCCCACTTTGCTTCTGTGAAAGCACATTAATGAATGGAAGAAAACCTGGTTTGATTTTGAAACAATTAAGAAATGAACGTTTCTAATTGGGGATGCCTCTTTTATTGTGCAGCTCTGCAGCCTCAGTGTGGGGTATCTGGGCAAACATCAATCAACAGTGAAATGAAGAGCTGTTAACTTGGCCACTGTCTAATAAAACAGACAGACACTCAACATGGAAATGACTGCACTGGGCATGAACGGAGGCCTGACATAGCAAAGAGCTACAAGTAAATCAACACAAACTGAGAGCAACGGTTTCCGTGCTCTGGGCATGTGCTCAGAGCGGCAGGAGACATCCTTCACCCCCCCGCGCTCCGGAGGGGCTGCCCTCGTTTGAAGCTCAGGCTGAGCCAACAGCGCTGCCTCTCTCGGCTTGCGGCTCTCCCATCAAACAGCCTCAGCAGGCTCCTTCCTCCTGCAGCACGTACCTCAGCGTGGCTTTCCCCGTTTCCCACATCACATGCCTTCCTCCCAGGCCTTACAAGTGCTGTAAACACCCCCGGTATGTGTGAAGTACAGCTGCTGCAGCTCACATCAAGCTGATAGTCACATCCCCCTCAGCTACAGCCTCTTTCTACCCTGTGCATCCAGTCACAGAGCAGCTTTCTGAAGGCTTTCAAGGCCTTTGTACACAAACCAGTTGCTGGCTCACACACATCTCTGAATACTTCCCTTTATCAGACAGGGCTTCTTGATGCAGGGAGACTTACCCATCCCTCCGAGCTGCACCTTAGATCACCCAGCACACACCAGCTAAAGACCAAGGTCTTCTCCTTCTGTGAAGCCCCATACAGCACATTCTTCATTCAGCAGAGCTGTGCACAGGGCAACAAGCTCAGGAGAAGCAAGAACATTTTCCTTAAGGACAGCACTCCTTTACAAAGCCTGGCTAGGAAGAAGGCTCCACACACAGATCACCATCCCTACAGAGATCACCTTCCTAATACAAAAATGAGCTTGCTTCACTCCTTTTAAATAGTGACCTTAATTCTGCATTTACTCCAGCTGGATCCTCCTGCATCCACCTCATGTTCCCAGCCCTCAGTTCTGTATTTACTCCAGCTGGGTTTTCCCTGATCCACTTAATATTCCCAGGTGTCACTAACAAACTGGTGCAGTCACTGAGCCTCGGGTTATTTTGCTGCAGGAGTTGGTGAAAGAAATTGTGGAGGCAGAACTTGGTTATTGAAGCAGGGATTTTCCCATTAAACAGAAGCACAGGGAGGAAATCAGGAAAGGATTTTGCCCCTTCAATTAAATGTGGAATGAAGAGCTGTGCGGCTGCATGCTCTGTGCTTCATAGCATAAAAGGGAAACCAAGAACTACTGAAAATAGAGGGGTTCTACTGTCTGAAGCATTCCCCTTGCAGTGACCTTGGCATGAGGAGATCAGTGTAGGAAACATCTTCTAGGATGGAATCCCTACATTTCACCTGTAGCACAGGAAACGTCTGTGCGCTGATTCAAGTTAGAATCAGGTTTTGAAACCAAAATCTGCTAAATCAAATTCTCACCAGCTTCGTTTAACACTTTTATTTACTGTTACAAGACTGACACACAACGATGCACTGATGAAAACAGAATGGTTTAAGAGAATAACAAATGAAGAGAGCTTAGAGAATAAGCTTCACTCAGAGTTTCCTCTAACCTCTAAAAGGTACAAACTAACTTCACAGTCTCTGTGGCCGTAGGAACCTGGAGCCACTGACGCCACAGGGACAGAAAAATCTACTCCTGCTTTATCAGCAACTCCACAAAATGAAAAGAAAAACAAGTTACACAATTTTAAAGCCTTAAAATGCAAATACGCTTCTTTTTCTTTAAATTCTCAGAGCTTTCAAAGAGGTGCCGAAATATTTTGTTCTTAAAAGATTCCAAAACTCCTTCGTAGAATTCTGTAGTGTTGACTTCGGTAAAGTTCAAATGGGTTTGAAAACTGGTTTCTGTTTACTGCATCTACATCTTTACTGCAAAGTTTGTCCTCTCTAAACCCATAGAAACTGGAACTTCATGACTGGTATGAACGAATGGGGATAAACAAGACAAGAATTAGAGACTGATGCAGACTTTATGGCTCCTTCTGGCTTCACAAAAGTCCCCCCATTTCTGCAACATTGAGCTCTCTACTGCTAACAAAAAAAAATGGAATATATAATCTTATTTTGCATTCTTTGGGCTTAGTTATGGAAACATTATGTTCCTATTAAGAAAGCAAGCTGGGTGGTGTATATCTTCCATCACTTATCACAAATGTGACTTGAGCAACAAAGCCATTATCCAGCTGTTTGCTGGGGTTTCTGGTTTACCCTTAATGTCTTATATTTGATCTAGAGCATGAAAAGCAAGATGTATCCCACAGCATCGTTCCTCAGGGGCTCAGGTAACATCCTTCCCTCCCACCACCGAGCTGGGCAGTGACCTGTGGGTGCGGAATGGGTGTTGAGGAGATGCTGCCCTCTCCATGCTCTTCTGCAGCATCAGAGCAGGACAGGCTCCCAGTGTGGAGAAGGCTTTAGCAGGGAAAAAAGCTCCATCTCTCCTACCCAGGCAATGCAATGCTTTGGAGCGAAGAAGTGTTCCTTCCTGCAGACCTTGGCAAGTTGTGAAGTGAGGACCAGCAATTCAATAGCTGCAGCCTTCAAAGTGCTCATACAAGTGCTTTTGGTGCCTCGCCTCCCCAAGCACCTCCCCAGGCAGCCAGGCTGAGCGCCTTGGTAGGAACATTGAACTACAAAGGAAGTGAAGCAAATTCAAAGTGATCCACCCGGGACGTTTTGCTTCACTTAATGTTTTTTACATCTTGTTTTGGAGCAGGCAGGTTTCTGCACAGAGGTACCACAGAGGATGCAGCAGAAGCAAATCCTGCCCTTCAGCCAGGGGTATCCAGCACGGAGCCGTCTCCCGTGGGATGAGGTGAGTAAGGAGCTTTTCTGGATTCAAGTGGGAGCAACCTGAACCAGCATCACTGTGTGTGGCTGCTTCAGCTGCTCAGCAAGCACAGGGACTGATGAGTGGGTCAGGTTTTGCCCCAGTGGGTGCTGAGCTCTCAGGGGCAGATGCAGACGTTGCTCCTCTCCCAGACATTGATCCTGAAAGCACCAGCTCTGCAAGAAAACAGATGTTTTAGGAGAAGCTTGAGCAGCAAGGAAGCATTCAGGTAGCACAAATACCTGAATATCTTTCAAAGAGCTCAGAGATGCTTTATTCTATTCTTTCTGAGCCTTTAGCAGGAATATGAGCCAAAATACACCTACTTCATTTCTTAGATGTCTGGAATATGAGTTGCATATAGAGTGAAATGGGATTTCTTTGTAAAATGATCTCCTTGGCATTGTTCATTACACCCACTGTCTGCATTCAGATTTCATTTCAGTGCCCAGACAGTTCCCAACACTGAGGGCTTGGCTGCTGTGGATACCTGGGGCCAGCTCTTGCCTTACTTCACCGTGTGAAGTTAATGGGTGAGATGGACACACTGGGAGGCCATAGCCCTGCCATGGTGGACACCACACAGCATCTTCCCTGCACTAGCTCTCTTCTGAGACCATGGTGCATGGAGGCATAGGGTCAGTAGGAATGGGAGCAACTGAAAACCAGGGCATCAGATAAACCAGCTCCTAGGAAGAACCTAGGACACACACCCCCCACAATGGTGGTACTGAAGAGGGATGTAAGTAACTTCAGGTGGTTTCCAATGCAGAAAGCTTCCCAATTCCTGTGCTACAGCTTGTCACCCCCCAGCTTATGCTCTCTGGTCTGTGTTAAGCACCATTAGGATTAGAAATAATAACCCATTGCTCAGCTTAGCACAGTGCCTTTGATACACATCCATGATGTCAAGTCAATTTGTACCACAGGAGTTTTAAGGGATGCTGCAGTGAGGCAATAAAAAGTCCTCCTCTCTCCTGGTGTAATTTAAAGCATACCTTTTATTTTGCCTGACAACAGCTCTCTTCTATCAGTTTGAGTTTACTTTTTAATTATGTATATTGCTTTTCTTCATGTGAAGCTCCTGACGAGAAATATGTATCTCATTATATTTTACGTTATTCAATTGACCTAAACACAAAGGCATTTTTCTTGAATACTGAATGCTCATGTACCTTTTTAATTAAAGCTTAAAAAGCTTTTAATTAAAACAATAAATCAAAGCCAGCAGGGTCTATCCAAATTGTTTTCTGGTCTGAGTGTATTTTTCCTTTTGCGATGGGATTGACCTGAAAGGCAGCAAACCAAGTGTAGATGGCTTTCACAATCAATGGGTACAGTACAATACTTTTCCACACAACAAGCCAAGGGGCAGATTTGAAGTAGTGCTGCTGAGACCTGCTTGACATCACTTCAGATCATCTATAGCCATTTTCCCATGGTTGCCCCTCAATAAGCACCCATGGCAGCAGTGAAGCCTTGGATCGCTGGTAAATCTTCTCACACTTTGTCTTCCATTCTAACCCAAACCTTCCCTGCCCAGTGTAGGAACTAAACTTAACTTTCTGCTGTCATTTTGCTGTCTCTTCTTCAGAGCCAGAGTTATGCAGTTGAGAGGTCTTTATGGCCTCCTGGCCCATATCCCCCCTATCCAGCCCATACGTACCTAACCAGAGGGCTGCAGGGGCATCAAGGCATGAGATGGATGTGAAGCTTCTCAGCAGTATAAAAACAGCATGTGTACCCAGAGGAGCTATTATTCTGAATTTAGGCAGAACTCACATTCTCACAGATGGTTAGAATGGCTTGGCTTGGAAGGGACAGTAAAAAACCATTCAGTTCCAATCCCAGTTTGGGTGACTGCACTACTTTGTGAATCTTGGTTTAGTTCAGAAACTCATTAGAAATATGCTTGATCCATCAGAAGACAATGAATCATGCACTAAAGTTAGGTAAGGTACTTTTTGCCCCAAATCTATAACTATTTTTCAAGTTCTGTAAATTCAATGTATTCTATACAGCCACAACTCTGAGCATCCAAGATTTGTGCTTGTAGAACAGACCTCTTCAATTATAATTTCTAAAGTAACACGGTGATCCAATGAATTATTCCCTTGATTGAGGATAAAAGATCAGTAGATCTTCATCAGCTGATGGTGGTGAGGGTGCTGAGGCGCTGGCACAGGGTGATGGCCCAGAGAAGCTGTGGCTGCC
>JBAFWW010001747.1:0-28622 GCA_036873685.1 Agapornis canus
GTTGAGGACACCAGAACTGCACACAATGCTCCAGGTGAGGTCTCACAAGAGCAGCGTAGAGGGGCAGGATCACCTCCTTTGACCTGCTGGTCACGCTCTTTTTCATGCAGCCCAGGATATGGTTGCTTTCTGGGCTGCAAGCGCACTCTGCAGCCGGCTCATGTTCATTTTCTCATGGACTAACACCCCGAAGTCCTTCTCTGTCCAACCTGTATCTGTACCTGGGATTGCTCTAAGTCTCTATATCCAAAAAGCTAAATAGAAAAATCCAGTATGTGTTTTGTTCATTCAGTTTTTAATTTTGTTTTTTTAAGGAAAACTCTTGATCCTAAGTGCCTTGCCATTGTGAAGGACTAGCAATGACCAAGTTGCATTACTTGTATCACCTTTATATCAAAAAGAAACATGTGCTACATTAAAAACCACACTGTTTAAAATTAAACTCAATATTATTACCATGGAAAATAGAAGGAAAGCTTTATTGCAAATACAGTTTACCAAGACAAATCCCAGACCCTGGAAATCTCCAGTCTAATTGCTGCACAGGTTGATAATGGAATGAATAATGCTGAGACAAAAGTGCAGAGCATTAGACTAGGAATGCAGAAAATGTTTTTAGACTAAATTACACCTAATAATTATAAGCATATTATTCAGTGGCAATGCAAGAGAACCTAAGGAGGGAAAACTTTACTCAGCAATGCTTTGAATAGGCATGAGCAGAGGAAATACGAGTTGCCAATGCTGCAGCTGTTGAGGTTACCATCGTTGGTGTGTCACCCTGGGACCCTGAGCAAGGGACCTGCCCCACTGGGGACAATGCAGACCTCTCTGTGGGCGAAAGCAGGGTCATGCCACCAAGAACAAGCTTTGCCCATTGAACTGTTCCTTTTTCCTTTCTAAATCATTGTTCTTTATTATCTCCTTCCTGCAGAGGCCCCTGCACTTTGGCTCAGCTGGTGAACGGTCAGTTTCTAAGTCAATTCCTCCATCCAGTACAACCTGATGCCTCTGCTGTCGCTGTCATAAAGTCTTGCACAAACTGGCATCAACTCTCCTGCTAACCAGAAGTCTGACCTCTCCTTCCAGTGAGGGGCAGCTGAGCTTCGAGTCTATTTGTTAGCTTTGGCAAGCTCAGCGATTTCTTTAATCTTCCAATATGTCTTTTTTCCTCCTTCCAAATGACTCTGGATCCTTTACTAGAAGGATGTTGTAAATCACTCCAGAACCTGGAGGGAAGGAAGTTAAGACACTCATCCAACTTCTAAGCATGCATCTGAAATACCTCTTTTGCTCTAACTGGTATCAAGGATGTTTTCACAAATTGCACTTTATGTTTTTAGGAAATGGACATGAACTTAATAGCTTCCTTAATGCTGCTTTTTTACTCCCTCTAGCCGGTGCGTGTATTCCTTAACTCTATGCAGTGTGGCAACCCAAAGTCAATGGTAACTGCATGGACACCTGTAGAAACTTGGCCTTGGATGTACTCATGGCCTCTTGGCAGGCCTTCTCCAATTTATCTGGGATTGAATGAGCAGCCATTGACTTTCAGGAAAGGACTAGTAATTTCCCTTTCCAAGCTGAGTGCCAGATTCTGGCAGGACACAAATGCCTGTGCTGGAAGAAGAGCAAGGCTCAAACTTGTCTGTCAACTAGAGCTGCACTGTGAGACAGTCATGCAGGGCAAGATGATTCATTTACCCTACTTCCTGCTGGAGTTACATTTAAAATCTTGTTATATTCTTTACTTGGAGCATGATAGTTCCAGGCTCTATTTAGAGTGGAACACAAGGAGCCATAGCTCCAGCAGCAGCACTCACCCTGGGACCAAAGGCTGGATCACCTATACCTTGGTGCTGGCCAGTGCCTGACTCCATGGAAATCTGGACCTGGCACCATCTTTCCAGCAAGAGCAGATCAGGCTGCTTGGCTGTAAAATGTTCTTCAGTGTCTGTTCTAGCTGCAGGTGGTGGTGGCAAGCAGCTCCCTGTCTGCGCATGAAACCCAGCACCCCTCTTTGTGCTATTAAATGTATTCTTCTGGGCTGACTGAATTACCACTGGACATCTGCGAAACACATTTATGTGGCTAGAAGGTTTCTGTAGACAAAGATGGGTTAGCTCTAGCTACCCTCCCAGTTTAGCCCCAGGGTATGTTTCTGCTGTGGACATCTCCAGTGACAAACAACATTCAAGAGTTAACAAAAGGCAAGAGAAGCATTTTTGGTCTGTGTTATTCATTAGTTGCTGGAAGCTTGTGCCAAACAAATTCTTATTGTTACAGTTGATTTGTGTGTAGATAGCAATGGATATACCTCTGAGAGAAAGGGAATTCTGTATATAGGAACCTGTCTCCAATGGTTCATGTTTTTATGGCTTTCCATGCACTGCGCTGAGTATTGCATGTTATTAATACGTATGCTATCTGATTGCTGAAACCCAGAGGGATACATTTGCTTTTCCTCATTCCTCAGACTTGCAAAAGTGCATTCATATGTTCCAATTTTTGCATGGTTACTGGCTTTATTGATTTTGCTGGACTATTCACAATATTATGTTAGGCATATATGCTTTTTGGAAGGAACAGAACCTTATTCTGACTTTTTTCATAAAGAAAAAGCTGTGGTAGCTTTGGGACAGATGCAGTTCTTCTGTTCCGTGTCCCTGCAGTGCATAGTTGTGGATTCCTCAGCCATGAATCCTGTACCTGTATACTGCAATTACTTAAAGAATAACTACAGAATAACTGTATACAATGGCAATAGAGCACCCAGGACGCACTCTACCTTCCTGCACAAAGATATAGATTAAGAGCTCCTTTAGACAAGTGACACTGCTCACTGCACAGGAGTCATGCATGGATTGTTACACTGAAATGCATACATTGAAAAGTGTGCTAAATATAAGCAAGTTCCTTATGGTGCAAGTAATTTTTCTATTTTTTAAAGATCATTCAAAAAATATAAAGCACCAAAATCTTTCCTGTTGGAGGGGGCCTCTTAAAACTGGGAATCAAATTTACCTTCTAGCAACAGCTAATACTTGGCAAACTAATGTCTATTGAGCCCATCTGCTGAAGTATTTATGCCTTGCTCTCAGTCTGTATATGAAATATATTGCTAACATAGCACAAGTCTAATTTAAAGCTGGGAGTGAAGCCATTGTGTATATCAGAAGGCATGAGTGGGGGAAATCCAAAGATATTATTTTCCAGGCCGTATTTGTTTTTAAATCCAAGACATGCTGCAATCTGGTTATTCCAGGGAGGGACAGGAAAAGGAAAAATTCTCAAGAAGTATTGTTATGAACCATGAAGATAAATCACCTTTTCCAGAGCTGGCTTAGCAGTAGCAAAGAAGCCACAATTCCTAGGCAGGGAAGGAACTCGGTGTAACCCCTGTTCTGCATGCCAGCCATAGTCTGCACCAGCAGAGCAATTGTTTAAAAGCTTAGTTCCTCCAATACCTAAGGGAATCCTGGTGAAAGGGAGCACAAATGACATCTGAAGTTACTAATGTACTATTAAAAGCAAGCCTGCAGTTTAAAGTTGGCAGTGCATGAATCTTTTGTGATTAGAGGAAGAAGAGTAACAGATAAGAAGATAAAGATATCTACCAGAGCTGACTCACAGTATTTGCAGAGCACAAAGGAGAACTGGGGAACTATGCTGCTACAAACAACCCTCACTTCATCTGTCCTCTAACATTTCAATTGCTTTGAGTCATGACCACGCTTCACATACGCAGTTTTAACCACTAAAAGGCCAAGCAGAAGCTGTGCTCATTTCTGGCCATCCGACTAGGTTTGAGTTTGATGTCTGTAGGAGCAAAACACAAACAGCTTTCTGAGACCAAATTCCAGAGACATCCTAGACTATGAGTGTTTGCTCCTAATGTTGTGATGCTCCAAAACTCCAGGATAGGGCTGAACTCCTTTGGAAAGGGAGCATATCATTGCAGGAGGATTCAGGTCTTTCCCAGTCTTCACACGCCACCTCGGTACTGCTGTGGGACAGCCTTTTTGATGGACACATTATCTTTTACAACTGGGCAAAGGGGCCCCTCTCCTAGAAGAGATCTCCTGGGGAGGTATTTCATCTGCCATCCAATCCCTTCTTACTGGCTAAACTCAGTCAAAAGGCACTGCAGGATTAACCCTTGGAAGTCTGGATCTATTCAGGCATTTGGGTGACTTTGGTCAGCAATGGCTTTGCAGACTTTAGGCATAAGGAAGCACAAGATGATGTCTTCGATTTTGCTCTTTAGTGTCCACAGCTGAAAATGAGATCTGAAGTGCCAAAAAAAAAATGAGAGCAAAAATAGAGAACAGAAATGTGCAACTCATCTAAGGTACTAGACAGTGACAGACTATATAAAATGTTATTGTTCAACAAACACTGTCTCTAATAAACTCCATTTACTAGTGTTAGCAGCTTGGCAACCCCAGACTCCAGTTAAGTAAGGAAACAAAAAGCAGAGCCATATGATGATACCCACGAACTACGCAGCTGGTTTCTGTTTTTAAAGATATTCTACTTTCCATAATAAATAAAGCTGCTTAGAGTGCAAAAAGTCCCATATGGCTTTCTGGAAAATGAGAACCAAGTTCCAAAATAAAAAATCCCTGGCTGTGTACAGTCATTAAAAAGAAAAGTGTGCCTTTTCCCTAACTAGCTACTGTAACATCAGAGATGAACCCACCCCAGTGGAGCAGGAAGTGGAGAGGCCTTCTGCTTCTGTTCCCAGTAGACACTTGGTCCTCCAGAGATGCTGCAGTGGGAGCTGTTGATCAGTATGATATGTGTGTAAGGCCAGGTCCTGCATCCCTATCTACAATGGGTTTCAGTAGGAATGGAAAAAGCTCAGGGTTTAGCATGAAAGTACTTTACTCTTTTACAACAAGTTGACCTTCTTAACATCATTGTAAGTGCAGTTTGACCTTATACACCCATTTCTGGTTACACCCAAAGATTTCTGTTTAAAGATGATTTACAGAGCCATAAAAATATTGCTGTACTTTATAAATCTTATGTATATTTGTGAAATAAAGATATATAAATGTTGCCATATTTTTTTGGAAGTATTTAAAGCAACCCCTAATTAAATCTTCAGTTCAGCTACTGATGACAGTGAAAGAGAAGACAGTTAATTTTGCCTTTGTTTTGGCCAGTCTCCTTCAGTATTTCACTTTCAGTGCTTGTCTGCTTTTTGATAATTGTATTACATACAAAGTCCTGGAAAGCTTCCAGCTCTCTGTATTGCAGTTAGCACACTAGACACCCCCTGACAAAACACACTTGTGGCATTGGCCTGTCACTATTGCCAGTAGTTGGTTCTGCTTGTGCGTAGTGGTTACGTGTACCTACGGCCAGGTAAAAATAGCTTAAGTTTTCTTGGCATGGTTATTGTGTTAATAACACTACCATGTGCTGTCAAGAGTTCTTCTGCTCTGCTGGTTTCTGTACAGACACAAGCTGCAGGCCCAGGGACACACATACAAGGGTGGTATTCTGGTGTCATGGACTTCTGAGGTAGGCTGCAGAGGTCAGATGGTAATATTTATCTAAACCCACAGATGTCTCATTCATCTGGAGGCTGGAACAGGCACCTGCAAAACAGGTTTAAGTTTAGTTTGGATTTTACTAATGCTTCTGTGGTGTTTTCACCTGAAATTTCAGGCTTGAAGCCACCTTTCCTGACAGTGTCAGGATTCACAAAGGACATGTGATAGCCCCACGTCATCGCTCTTCTGGTGGGGAAGTTCTTTATAAACAGCTGTTCTCATGAAATCTGACAGCAGCTTTAGAAACATCCAAATGATGCTTTACTGATGATTTTATAAAATACTTCTGAATGTAGAGCATAATTTTCTTCTATCATGTGTTGTCATAAGTAGCCTTTGAAGAATAACAAAACAGTTTAAGCAGCAGCACTTAAATTTGGGAAGGAGTTTTGGCAGACTGAATAGCTTTAGGAAGCAAATCTTTCCAGAGGCCAGGATGTAAGTAATAACACATTTATACACATGTGGATTAATATCACAGAGATAAAAAAGAAGTCAGAGAAAGTTGTCTACATTGTCCATCAGAGTTGGAGTTTACTGGTGAACTGATGCTCCTTCTATGCACTTCTATGCACTTCTGCACACTGCTTCAGCTCTCCAAAGCCTTTGCAGGACTATAGTGTCATTCACCTTGTGCTTGCAAACTATGAGAGGGGAAAAAAGTCTTCGGCGTAGGTGGTAAGGAGATAGTGATTGCAGGATTCAGCCTGTGGGTGGCCTGGCTGGGTGCTGAATGGTGGTTGAAGCAAGTCCACAGATGGGTTCTTTCATAAATGGCTGATTTGGGTTAACAGTCCAAACCCCTCAGTGCACAGTACCTGGGCTGCAGTGGCAGCAGTCAGCTCATCCCCTGCTAAAGAGAGAAGTGCAATTGTCAAAACACAAAGCAGCATCTGGAGGGCTGGAAAGTGGAAAAGGCAGGATGGGAAGGAAAGAGGGATTCAGCCTGAGACAACCAGATAAAAAGCCTTATACAAACTTGGTAGTAAAAGGCGAGTCTGCCTTCAGAACTGGCAAGATGAAAGAGTATCTTCTTTCTCTCTCGTAGGAAGGAGATAAAGACAAGGTAAGCAGCCTGCTATTTTTGGGAAGTGAGCCCCATTTTCTGGGCCTGCTGGCCAGGGGTCACATTGATCTCAAAGAGGAGGTGAGTGACTTTTCAGCTTCAGTGAAGAAGAAACGAGGAGGGATTCACTGGAGTGTGTAGGGCTACAGCTGCTAGTCTAAAGACAGAAAATCTTGCTAATTATGGACCAGGTTATTTATGAAGTGGGGGCTGCATCTTGCAGGAGAAAAACAGCTCTAACCCTAGAGAAATGCCTCCTGAGAGTCAGCAGCCTGGGAGATAAGCAGAGAGATCTCATGAAAGGAAAGTAAATAAGTAAAACAGAGGAAGCAAATGGCAAACAGATGCTGTCTGAAGGCATGAGCATCCTGGGTCACAGTATGCCCTGTGGAGAGGTCATGTAAAAATGGTCCATGTCTGAGCTATGGTGCAAAGGGTGGGGAGAGGAGCTTTGCCTTGTTTCAAAGCTTCAATGACTGCAAGAGCTAAAAGAAGAAGAAAACAGTACAACTGAAGATGCTTGCTGTGTGGATTTGTCAGATCCAAACTCAATTAAATCCATGAGGCAGGAGAGGACTGCCAACTATCCAGCCGCATTCGCACTTATGTTATTAAATCAACCACGTCTTTCCTGCCAGCTGGGCTGTCATCTGATAACCAGAAAAGAATCAGGCTGCAGGCATATAATAAAACCATTCTAAAGGCAACAGTGAAACACAGGCTGGTGATAGAAACCTCCAGAGCAGGTGAGGTTACCACTTGGGCTCCATGAGAGCTGCTGGCACAGAGGAGTGCCACCTTCAGCAGTGCAGGAGGAGGCATGGGCACAGCTGCACTACAACACTGCAGTACCCTCAGCTTAAGGGCAGGACAATGTTTCCTCTGCACTTTACCTGGGGAACAAGGCTTTGCCAGGCCTTATTCTGCAGAGGTTGATGGATTCAAGGAGAATTTTGTTTAGTCTTGGTGGAGCCATTAAATAGTGAATTGGCAAACCTTCAAAGAAGCAGCATTAATACACCCATACAAAACCAACATAGACTGGATCAGCAGCCACATAAAGGAAAAAAGAAAAAAAGAAATAACTTCGGGAAAAGCAAAGAATGGCTTATCTAAGTGTAAGAAACACATAGCTGAACACTGGAAAGAAGTTTGTCACCACTATCAGTGCCTCGAGACAGGCCAGCTCATCTACCCAGGGTGAAGCATCCTGCGGATCAGAGATCAAGAGCTGCTGCTGGCATCCTGAGCCAGACAGGAGCAGTGTCACCACCAGTTCGGGGGAGCTGGCTTTCTGAAAGACAAGCAGGGAAGAGCTGTGCCCAAAAGCCTGAAGATAAATTTTCCATAGATTCAGAACCCTCCTTCAGCTTCCTGCTTTAAGTCTTGGGATGGATGGTATAAATCAGCCTCAGATGAAGACAGGCTGAAAGATACATAAAATATCTTAGGGTATTAAGCCAATAACAAACCAAAATGGATCAAAGCAGGGAGCTGCTGTGTGTAACACAGCCAATTTAAAGATTAATTCCGTTCTGATTCAGTCATGGATCTGTCCTCGCCCTGGCTGCCTCTGTGTCTCTGGGCCTCCCTCTGGGATACAGGTTTCTCCTGCAGGTCATTGAAGGTGCTGACACATCCCACATATTATCCTCAACCAGGTTGAGGCCACAACCAAGGCCACTCAAGTAAAGCATGCTACTTCTGAGGAATATGAAATGCATCCCTTCAGGCCCCTCTGTTCCTGCCTCCTTAAGATTGAGCCACAATTTGAACACATTTGAACAGCCTCTTTTTTCACCATGCTGTCTCCAAATGCAACTGGAGGGAAAAAATAAAAGGTTCTGCATCTGCCCTCCAGCAGATAAGCAACAGTTTTTACCCCAGTGCAGTGGTACAATCTTTCTCAGGTGTTAGCCAGTCCAAAACCTGATGTCTTAATAGTGAAGACTTACAAAAACATGGCGTGGGATACAGCTTATTTCAATGAAAGAAACATTACAGGCATGATTTACTTTTCTTTTAAGAAAACTACATGCATTCCCTGGGAAAGGGAGAACCTGATCAGAAAGGAAATGAGAAGTGACTCCATCCCAGGGTTCAAACAGGACCAGGGCCAAGCCCTTTGGATATCTGAAAGGGGCCTATGCAAACCCAACAGAGACTTCACCTTTCTCCCGAACTCCATTTGAGTAGAAAAGTGGATGTTTTCTTTGCACCTCCCAAGTTCATGAGTTTCCCTCATCCCAGTGAAAGAAGTGATGTATTTTGAGATACAGCTTGTTCAGAGAAGCCCTAACAGACCATGAGATTTGGAAACAACACTTGGTCGAGACCCAGTGGAAGACTGCCAAGTACAGCATCACCCCATGAACAGCACTGCCAGGTACCAAGGAATATGATAAGTAACAAACAGCCTGGGGAGAGGGGTAAAAGAGGCAAGTAATGAATGTACAGGTTTTGAAGGAAGGAAAGGAGCAGCCTGAACTGAGAGGTTTCAGTGTACAGAAGGTAACAGGAGAGTTTTGGAGAGAGCTCAACACACCTTGGAAGTGTCTTTACATGTCTGATCCAGGCTGAGTGACCCTGTAAGGCAGTTGGCATCTTTGGTAGGATCTGATGGTAATGTCATTTAAAAAGAAAAGAGCTGCGGCCAAGTTTCAGATGTGCCGGCTCACCAAGGGCTTGCACCTGCAGTCTGCTATATTACACATGCAGTCACTGTAAGCACATAAGCAGATTAAATGCAGACCTTAGGTCTACCGGTGGCTCATGCACTTCCAGGCAAATGGTCAGCACTTCTTTAAAGGCATCGCAATATGTTGTAAGTATATAGTCCTGCTTTCATTGTGCCTTCAACCATGTCTTTTTCACAAAGAGTTTATTTCACTACTTAACTGACATCTAACCCTGGTGGTAGAAGGAGTACAAGTTGCAACTGTCTGTACCGATCATACTGACCTTGCTCCACTACCTCTCATTTGCACAGCCCTTCTGACACAGCTGTGATATTACCAGGCTGAGGCTTTGCCTCTCAATTTTCACTGTAAGTGTGCCAAGATGGCTTTTCAATACTGTGCTTTAATCATGTTGCATCCTTTAGCGTTAGTGAAACATGGCTCAAAAACTGTGTCTCAGTATACATCATGATTAAAGGACCACCTTACCGCCGTTGTGCTAATAGGTACATTCTGAACTGGTACAAATGTTAGATATCTTACTTCTGAGAAGTAGACCTGAGCATCTGAGTTGTACCAGATACAGTTCATCCTTTGTATCCTCACTTACTTATTCTGTTTGCTCTTTCTGTTGTGCATTCCCTACTGCATTAGTACTATGATGATGCTACCTAAAATTGCTTCATCATCTGTCTATTGATTTAAAAGATCATCAGGGCATTAAAATGGTATTTAGTAGCTGCTGTTTACACAGATTGGTCATTAAAGATTCCAAGCTCCATTTAGTTCAGCACTTACAATGCAACTCGTTAAGACTGCAAGGCCTCCCATTCAGCAAAACGTGTGCTTACATTCCATTAAATTCAGAGTTTTAGGTTCATCATTTTGACTTTTGCCATTGTTCATTAGACATTGCAACTGTTTCTAGTGGTTATTTTAAATCACATCTTTTCTGATGCCACAAAATTCCAGAAAATATCACCAAAGTCAGGGGGTTGAAGGTCATTTTAGAAGCCGATGTCCACCCAGCTGTACCATGAATGAGCTTATATTTACATGCACAAGACTTATACTCATGAATGAAAGTCACAGTGCGGGCTGTTCATTGCCTCCTTAGCAGAGGCAGCAAGGAGGCAATGATGGGGATACACCTTGACCACTGTTGACTCAAATGTCACCTTTCTGCAAGGCTGAAAAAATTAGAGCAAGTCAGTGAACACCTGCATCACTCATTATGTTATTCAATGGAGCTTTTTGTGTTGGCTGCTTTGTTTCTCTGTCTCCATTGATGCTATGGTAGATTAATTGGCACGACTGCAAATGTTCACAGCTGTCTACAAGATGTTGGTGAGTGCATCTTGTCAGTCAAGCATGCTATCACCAAGGAGATGAATTTATTTCATTCCTCAGGAAGACAGTTCTGTAATGTGACCTAATGAAATAAAATCTTTCAGCAAGCATATCCATCAGTCTTCAGGTTAAACTAAAAAAAGCTAAGCTTGGGCTGATATTTTATCATCTTACCAACTGTGTACTGAAATTCTAATAATGTGGTCACAAGACAAATCTTGTGGCATAATACAAGCAAGATGCTTTATTAAACTTCAGATGTATAGAGCTTCTTACTCACATGTCTCCAGTCTGGCCAAAAGAGGGTAAGTTTGTATATTATGTCTATGCATAGATATAGAGGTATGTTTTGTAAGAATTATAAAATAGCATTATACCTGTCAGGTAAGGTGATTATTATTCTCTGAGTCACCTAAATATTTCAGCCAAAGTGACTCCAATGTGTGCTTCTGTTCACTGCTGTGCTTTTGTACCTTGTGACACATGGACAGGCTGAATTGGTTGCTTATAGTCACTCTGGATTCAGGTCTCTTATGTATCTATTTATTTATATATATGTATAGGCTGACTCAATAAGCCTATAGCTCAAACTGGTTAACCCCTGCTCATGCAAAGTGCTGTCTTTTCAGGCCTTGCTTGCAGGTGTGCTGAGGCAAGCAGTGATGGGGAGGGTGTAGCATGGCCCTTGGCTATAAACAATGCTGCCCACTTGTAGCCCCTTTGCAAACCAGCTCTAACAGAGCAAGTGGATCTTTTCAGATTCAAAAGAAGATCAAGGTGCTTTCACGCTGTGATTAATGTGAGTCTAGCTGTTTCCTCTGAGGAAGTTACAGAAACTGTCTGAAGGTTGTAGAGGCTCCTTTGGGTTATAAAGTGACCCGTGGTACATGTGGTTGGGGTGAAAGAGGTGCTGCTTTTCTCTGGAGAAAGATAGGCTACCTTATACTCTTTCTTGCACAAGGACAGATGATCTGCATATGTGTGTGTGTCACAGGCAATGAATTTGTGTATGTATTTTAACTTAAACTGTTGATGGAATTGGAAAACTCTGCCCTATTTTGTTCTTCTAAGGAGTCTTTGCAGAAGGTCTCAGGTTATACTTCCTGAAAAAGTATATTTCTGGGGTTTTTTTTGCTATTGGCCTTTTATAACAAAAGCAGTAGAATATATCCTGTTGAATGTTATATTGACTTACCATAACAGACTGCCTGTTAAGTGTAGCTCGAATGGAGTCATTACACCCTCTATCAAGTTTCAGAAAGTAGTAACCTTCAATTATGCCTATAGAGACTTGTTTTTCAGATGACAGAATAATTTATCTAAGAACACTAACCAGATTCATTTTGATTTAGTTCTAACAATCAAAAAGAGCTAAGCTATCCAGAGCAAAAACATTTGACCAGCTATGAAACTTCCATTTTTTACAGTGCAGCCTAAATGCCTTTACAGAGCTTGTTCTATGGGACCTCTGCTTAAAAGCATATTACAGGCTTATTGTTATAGTTTTTTTCCTTGAGTGACAAGTATTACTTGAAACGACAGTGCATCAATGTCAAGTGCTCTCAGCATTTCCAAGTTTTTTGGAAATAAAGTAATATAAAACCTAGGTAGTGTGTGTATGTCAGGGAAGTATGAAAGAGGGAAAAGGAAATTGGCTCATTGAAACTATTTTACTTTATTTTTTAATGCAAGTCTGAAGAATGACTCCTTCCAAATAGTGGTTTCCTGAATGCCATAAATCTTTCTGTTTTGGCGGCCTGTCTTAATTGTTACTAGCTTTGAATTATTCATTCAAAATATATGCTCTTAGTAGCATTCAGTTGTGATTCTCAGCCTTCCCAAGACAGAGGTGTGTGGTTGTGTTTGTAGCCTTGGCTCTGTAGAGATGTATATGTGTATAACTTTCACAGTAGCCATGATTCACAACCCAGGGCTTGTTTCATAGCCCTCCTCAGCAAGCTGTGATGATGTACACTGTTACTGGAAGTGAGTGTGATTTGGAGGTGGAGAAGGAGATTTGTGGGGCAGTTTAAAGAGGCAGACTTCACAATAAATGAGGTGATCTGGAAATATGCCCTTCTAATTAACACTGTGGCTGCTGGAAAAGCAGCTGAATCCCCACACCTTGTGTGGCTTTCTTTCTGCTTTGCGCAGGAAAAGCACACAGGGAGAGTTCTGATGTTCCAACTAAAGGGGCAGAACTTTCACTGCAAAAAACAGGGCACAAAAGGCTCTTAGAAATGGGACTCATCTTTGAGGAGAACAGGGTTCTTTTTGTACCACAGCAGTTGGTGTGGGTGAAGCTAGTTCAAGGCTTTTCAATAGTTTAGGCATTGTACAATTCCTTGTCCTAAGGAAGAAGCTATTAGCTTGAGTTCTCTTCTGCAGTTACTGGGGTGGCAAAGGTGTGTGAAGGTAACTTAACCCTTTCCTCTTCCTTTGAAGTTATTTCTCCTTTCTGTAGATGAGTAAGCAGACGAAAGCCTGTCTCACTACAGCTGTGGCATCAGCAAGGTGGGTGAATGCATCCCATCCCTTGGATGATGCTCTTCCCCAAGCTGCTGTTCTGCTTGAAGGTGCCACCTTGTTCATGTAGGTTGGCTCTTGCTCATGCACATTCATCCTTTAAAGCTTTCTTGAGAGTGCACAAACAAGGAGCTATCTACTGCCTATTTTTCATTGTGTGCTGAAAGGAAATATATATTCCATCATTCACAGTTCAGGTCAGGAGCTTGCTTTGATGTAACAGTTGAGAAAAAGAGCTCAGTGGGAGTCAAAAGTGACAAATGAACAAACCCAAATAAAGGTATTTGAATATTCTAACTTTAGGCTATAAACCAATGATCTACCATATGAGGTCAGAGAAAAAATGTTTCCCAGCACAGCTCATGAATAGTTATTGATTAGAAGTGTTACAATCTACACAGTAATGCCATGGATGATATTTGACTCTAGTGGACGTTAATCTGCTGGTAGAGCAATGCTCTTGTTGTCTTTGCAATAGCAAAAAAATTGATCAACTGGCTTAATACACACTTGAACATCCATATTCTGAGTTCATTCATTTGTAATGCTATCACATATAATTATTGCCTTTGGTGTTGATTTCTTTAAAGGTCTATCAGTCAGACTTAACATTCCTTTTGTGCTGACCTACTTAAAACTTTGGTTTAGACTCCCAGCTGCCATGCAGCAGCTGGTGTTCCATCTGAAAATCTAGCTTCCTTTTTCACAGACCCTACAGATTAATGTCAGAAAGGTCCCTAATTCTCAATTATGTTAGCACTCCTTCTTGCAGTTGAAAGAGAAAGGGGTGAGGAAGGCAAGGTACTTGGTGTTCTCAGCCTGGCTGCTTTTATGGTTGAAAGCAGGGAAGTTTGAGTCCCCACCCCCATGGGACTTCATTAATACTTCTTGCAGGTGAACTTAGCCCCTCACAAAAGGGTTCTTTGTATTTTGTCTTTAACCAGCTCTTTGTTTGGGCAGATATCCAGGCCACTGAGAAAAAAATGTCAATATTCTCTGTTGAATCAGTGGCATTTTCCTGTTCTAAGTTTCAAAAGGGAGTTTCGTAGACAACATGGTTATAATTGTGTGTAGAAATAAATGCATGGGATAGATACACAGGAGGAAGAAGTACAGAATTTACACTGAAAAAGCACATTTCTCTTAACAAGGAAAAACTAGATGTTAGGGGGATTGTTTAATTAAAAATAAGCCACACAGCTGAGCAATTGCAATTCTTTTTTACAGTATGTGGTAATATGAAAATAGCCAGAAGTTGCCCTTAGACCTCTGACCTGATGCCGACATTTTTGCTATGTGTATGTGGCTAGGGAAGACAGGAGAAATGCAGAACTCTCTTAATCAGACATGCTTCCTGGAGAGTAGAAGTTAATGATTCATTTGGGGGCATCTGTACCTGTGAATCGCTGCTGGCAGGAGTCACACCACTTGTTCTGCATTCAGGGATGGGCTGGGACCACCACCAGCAGCAGCTCTGCATTTATTCTGTGTGCAGCAGAAGCTTTCCTGATCCCCTAAACCACTGGATGTGAGTTGTGTGTTAATGCCTTAAGTGGCTCAATTCTGCTCATTCTTCTTCTGGCCCCTCTACCAGTAGTTGATAACCCAAAGAGCCTTGTACTGGTAGTAACATCTGGAGAGAGGCTGAAAATGGGCAGATTTAATATAAGCTTCTGATTAGGCTTGCAAGAATAGAGGACAAATACTGTGCAGTATAAAGCTCTCTGGTGCCATCATGTATCCTGGCACCATGATATCTGAGCAGATAGATATATTGCATATAGATGTAGGCTTTGATATAGTTAGTTATTCTTCTAATGTAGATGGTAGTGAAATTCTAGCAGTGAGGCATTAAAGCAGCAGGAGTCACATCCAGATTCATCAAAATATTTCAGTACCTGATGAAGGACAGGACAATGAATACAGCAGTTTAAATGTGAGATGAGATGTCTCACTAAATGTGCCAGGCCATTTCTTTCTCTAAAACAGTTTATAAATGACTGTCTCATTCTGTAGGTGTTGCAGTGAGGTTCCTCTTCCTTAATGCAGATATTCATGTGAAATAAATTTGTTTTCCCCTGGTAAGCTTGTCCTCTGTAGTTATGGAAGTGGAAAGAGGAATAAGAGAAGTGTTATGTTAGGCTAGTTTTGATTTCCGAGCTTGAATAGTCTCCTTCTGGAAAGACACCCTGCACCTAAACAACCAATGAATTTTTTATCTTCCTCCCATAGGGAGAATGTGCAGCAACCTTGGTAGACAACCATTGCACTTCATTTTGCTACTCTGACGCTGAACTGAGACCCATCAGTAGCTTGTCTTTTTCTAAAGAGCAAAAGGAAGAGAAGGGAAAATAAATTTAAAAAAGACCCAAATGACTTGCACTTACTTCATCTCTCCAGAATGTAAACTAAAGTGAATCTTTGATGTTACATGCACAGATGTTGTAGTTGACATATCTCATGGCAGGCATCAAGCAAGAAGTGACGGAATGGCAGGAAGCTGAGTAGACCACAAACATCCAACACTACAGGGATGCCCTGGAGCGGCATCCTACACAAACACAAGGATCTAACTCCATTCTTAATGAAAGCACTGCTTTCCAATATATGCTAGAAAACTGGGGCTGTACTTGGAGTCTGAGTTTTAGCTGGAGTTATTTATGCTAAAGTAAGTCTTGGGGCCAGCAGTCAATGTGCAGGCACCCATCCAGAGAGAGGTGCATCTATTGCAGTCTGCCTGCATGAAATAAGATGTGATATCTGGGCTCTTTTTAAGAAGTTACAGATTTTAGGATAACCAAAAAGCTAACATATGTCTGTTGTTTGCCCATGAATTTAACCATTATTTTATTAGCTAGACAGATACTACTATTTTGCAATTTATTATGCTTTCTTTTCTTGGAGTATCTGTGAGCAGGGAGGATGGCTTCCTCTTGTCATACAAATAAGCTTTTGCAAAAAAGTATTTTAAAGGGTGACAGACTCCTGACTCCACATATTTTATGCTCAGTCTTAACATGGAGTTTAAATTAACCAGTTCTCATCAGTTATGTCCATATTTCAGGTCTGGGATTTGAATGTGCAGTGTTACAGCTGTCCTGTAAGGGGGTCAGAGTAGAGAACTATAGACAGATTTTGAGGGCAGTGTTGCATGAGAAATAAAAGAAATTGTGAATGTCTCTAGTCAGCAAAATACTGCAAAAAATTACAAACAAAACCATTTCTCAATGGTCCAGCAGAGCTTGGCTTTTCTCTTGCTGCAAAGTGACTGCACGTGTTTGCACAGTCCTCCCATTAAAATGTGCATTGAACTTTTGTGGTGTTCATTTAATTCCCCTTTTGAACCCTGAGTGGCTTTGGGAGCACTGTCTTGTACCAGTGATTTCTGGGACAATGCTAGAGTTTACAAGCTTAAAATTCTTACTGCAAGCACTGATGCAGCAAACTCCAGGGGAAATGTCCGAGTGGAAGAAACTCATTTCAAATGCAATCATAATGTTCACAGGTGATGTTTATTTTTCTCATGCTCTTCTCTCCATTGCCTGTGTGCTTCCCTGTGTACTGCCATGATGAGATGCTAGCATGCTGTTTAATGAAACTCCAGTGTTAGACCGTGCATGAATAAATTGTTATATATGGTGGATGTAGTTGGACTCTGAGTACATCCGTAATGCTACTGTCCCTTATCCTCAGTACACTCCTTTATTTTTTGATGGGTTTGATGTTGACAGTGGGTTGTTCTAATTTCTCCAATCTTGATAGTTTAAATATGAAGTTCATGATATTGCAAAAATGTGTATAAAAATATGTGAAAACTATCAGGAAATGTAACACAATAGCTGTTAAACATTACGAAGTAATCACCAATATTAGTATTGGGAGGGAGAGGGAATATGTCTCGTATCTGTACTGCTGGGAGTGTTCCCAGCGGTGAGTCAGAGGGGACATGCTTAGGACAATGCACTGTTTCTAATCAGTTATACAAATGCTGGTGAACGGCAGTGAATTTATCATCTGAAATTATTCCTTCCAAGTGGACTTTTTTATTATTGTAATACCAGGAAACTCCTTTTTTTTTTAAGTGCTTTATTGAAATCGTCTGGATATACTCTACCTAATAAAATGGTAGTCTATGACTGCTGCACTTCCTGTGAGAAAGAAGAATTAATCAGATATGCACAGACCCTATAAAGGGGAATGGAAGTTGTATCAGTTGCTGTAACATAATGGAAAATATGTTGGGTCCAGGTGTCAGTGGGTGTAAGATGGTTTAGCACCGTGCTGGTCACTGGAGCCATATCCACTTTCACCAGCTGAAGATGGCGTATTTGTGTTGCAGTTGCTCACATGCTCAAGACAAACCAAGCAGGAGCACTGGTACAAATGTTTCAGGAATTATTTCCCTTGCAGTCAGCAAAAGCAATATTTGGAAGCTGTTCTGGGTAGAAATCATTCCAACTGAAATGCTTGAACACGAGCAGCTTATTGTCTGCCTCTTGTAAAGAAAGC
Source organism: Agapornis canus (assembly GCA_036873685.1). Lineage (NCBI taxonomy): Eukaryota > Metazoa > Chordata > Aves > Psittaciformes > Psittacidae > Agapornis > Agapornis canus. The sequence goes on from JBAFWW010001747.1 coordinate 17,694, forward strand.
CGTGTTGCATCGCAGGGTGCTTTGGAGATGTGCTTGTCTGAGCCATCTCGGATGACTTACTGTCTGATCTGTGCACAGAGCAACTTTGGCTTTGCTGTACAAGAGAAGCAACTGTGGATTTGGTTCCCAAGTCTGAAAGTGAAAAAACAAAGCTGCTATTCAGGGTGTCTGATTTTGCACTGTGCAAGCAAATAATGGCTTGCCCACATGTCACCAGCCATCTAAATCTCCAGGATGCTCCACAGAGGTGCAGAGAGCTCTGTAGAGCCACTTGTTTAATTTAAGCCTGTATTAGGAAAAAACTTCCTACTCAGTTGTTCTGTGTATGCTATTGCAGTTGTCGCACTGTAGTGATACCTCACAGCTCACTAATCATGCACTAAGTGACGTGGCTAATACAGACTCTGTGTGTTTCTCATCCAGGGGCAAATATCTGCTTACTGTTTTGATTTTAATGATGGTTTCCCCACACACACCCTGAAACTTGTTTGCTTCTCTGCCTCTTGCAGAAGAGACATCTGATTAGGAATGCTTTAATTCTTCCTCAGAGAACTGTTTTTTCAGTGGATGAGGAGGAAGTCAGTAAAGTTAAATTGGTCAATGCTTTTATGCAGATCATTTCTTTCTTTACGTCCTTGAGATAGCTGGGAAAAACTACTTTGCTTTTCCAAGAGCCAAAAGTTGACATTAAAAAATGAGGACATGGTCTGCCTGAGTGTTCTCCTCACCCTGGTACCTGGTGGATAAAGTGAAAATGCTTGCAAGAAGAAAAGAAATTCATAGAAGACCAAAATGATGAGGACTCTGAGAGCATGAGGAGACCAGGCTGCAAGGCAGACTGATACGGAAAAATGTGGTGTCTGGTAGTGAGATAACAGGACTTGCGTCTGAGGCCAGATTGGTTTTGATGAATGACTAGCTTAGTGACTCACTTCTTAGCTATCTAAAGAGATCCCAGTTAAACAGTGCTTACACTCAACAGTCTTCCCTCTCCCACTGTGAATTCATGGCTGGAAAGCACTTGAATTAGCTCTGTCCAGGGTAAAATTTTGGTTTGGAAGACTTGCTTTATATCAAAACCATATTTTTCCTGTTTGAAAGAAAAGAATTTCCAAACGACTTTTGTAACATCCATCTTAAATAAGCACTAGATAATGTGGTGCACTGTGTCTCGGGTTAGTACTTGTCTTCAAAGGCAGGAGCACTTAAAATGTAGCAACGAATGGGCCATTTACTCCTTTGCACCTTTCTGGAGACGCATACATTAGCAGTCAGTCTGGAAATGTCATGTGGTTGTGGATTCTTGCTTTGAGCTTATTTTTCCTTATTTATCCCTTGCCCAGTCTAGGCTGGCAGCTGCCTTTGGGACCTGATTACTTAATGCAGTGGTTCCCAGACAGGGAGAGCGGCGTGCCTGGTGAGAGGGTCATTGAGGAGGGACAAGTTCAGGGATTGTCTGTGACTTCCCAGCAAGGCAGAGAATAGTGAACAAATGGCTTGCTCCCTTTTGGATGCTGGCAATGAGATACATTTCTTCTTTGTCTGTGATTATGTCAAAGTGTAAAAGAAAAAAAAGCCTTTCCCATGCTACAAAGCCCTGTAAGAGTAATGGTTACAGTGAAAATCCTCCTGTCTGGTGGATCTGTCCAGAAGTCTAATGGTTCACCTGCATGAGGGCGTTCAGGTGACATATACAGGGTAATTAAAGTGAATTTAACAGGGTATTATGCTGCACTGCCTTGTAGCTGTAGTAAGACAGCTTCAGTTCCGGATAAAGGTATCTGCCCAGAGGTCTGCTGCAGTCTTAACTCATCCACTGTGATTTTGCTGAGTGTCCTTGCAGAGCTGAGGAGAGGCAAGATGGATCAGCAGACAAAGGAAAGTGCTGCAGATTCTTCTCTCATCAACTGTATTAATTTTAGCTGCTTCCTCAAGCCAATCCCCACCCACCTTTCAGTCTCAGTCCTGGTGGCCTCCTACATTTCCCTGCCCCAGAAGGTCCCCTTCATCCTGCTCACTCTGTAGACATCACAGTTGTGGAATTGCATGGACATTTTTTTATAGTTAAGTTGAAGTCCCTTATGCACCCATGTGAATTTGGCACTTAATTTTTCATGTTCTTGAACTGTGTCAGCAAGCCTCTGGGTGCCAGTATAAAGCTCTGAAATTTTTCCTCTTTTTTTGATTTCTAATTGCAGAGAGGGTTTGTTTCTGATTTGCAAGTGTTAGGAGAAACAAGCTGCAGTCCAGCTGTAAGCTGTAAACCCTGTGCATTTTTATATGACTTTATTCAATAGCACCCCTGAGTGATACAGTGCTCTGTAGTGAACATCCAGAGTTTGACTCCTGCACACACACAGGCAAGACAGAATATCTGTGAAGAGTAGTTAACTTCTGAGTCCAGCTTCAGGCTAGTTCCTCTGGCTACTAGGGACAGAAAGGCAGGCAGGACACCAGAGCTAGAGCAGTCACTCTGCTTTTATTGCTCATTTTCATCCTGCTGAAAACAACCTATTGGGTTTTTTTGGCGTATGGGTGGTATCTGACCTTTATGGACTGGAGATGGTACAGCTAACATAGGGGTCTCCTTCTGCTCCCAGTACAGTGAGTAACCAGAGAGGAGGACTCTGATTCAGAGCCTATGATGAATCTGCCTTCTGCAGCCTACAATGGTCCATCAAAGAAAGGTTTTGGGGTTGGTTGTTTAGTTTTTTTTTGAGACTACTCCCAAGCATCCATCTATAAATCTGCACATAAGCAGGACACCTTTGATGGTGTCTAGAGAGTGATTTAACCTCAGGCAAGTCATGAATAGAAATTTCTATTAATGTACATCCCAGCCCTTCACTAGCTGAACTTACTGGCAGCCTGAGTGACAAGAGTAAAGTAGTTCTTATTTAAAAAACAACAACAACAACATACAACTTACTGTGTGGTCTTCGGGAAGAAAAGCTACTAATTCGGTTCTATTTGTTAACAGCTTTGCTGTTTTGAGCTTTTCTCAACATCTTCCTGTGCTCTGCCTGAACTTTTGTTTCAACTGAAATCAAAGGATGCTGTATTTCCCTCTGACTCATGGCTAGCAAAAATGCAAGGCTACAGAGTCTATGCACACGCCATCGCTTGCTCAAGAGGCTGCACCATTCAAGTGAAGCATACTAAAAATGTAGCCTCTGCCTGTGGCCTTGACTCAGCCTTCCCGCTGCCTATCAAGAGCAGCCATGCTGCAGCAGCTAAAGCAGTTGGGATGGGGAAACTTCTGCTCCAGAGAATGGGGGGAGGTGCTCTGTGCTTGGAGAAAATTGAAGTATTCAATTATGGCTTTCACTGTGGGCTCAGAATTGAAGGTCCTGTTCTGGCATTTGTGAGAGGGGTTTCTTCTTTTCAGCGTATTGTGGAGATGCCTCTTCTTGTTCCATGTTTTAACCTGCATTTTGGCACTCTGTCCATCTAGAGATGGTGCTGAGGCAAATTTTGAGTGATGAAAGTTGCATCCTTCTCTGCTGTAAAAATTCTTAGTCTCCGTTCAAGGAAAAATCCCTCTTTTTATCAAACATGCCCAGCCAGAAGTTTAGGTCACTGCTATGGATTTGGTACACAAGGGCTCACAAAACATGCCGTTCCATCCTCACTATCTGACGTGGGCAGTAGCTCTGCTTTTGGTACCCTACATATTGCAGTCTTTATCTGTGCCTCAGCATTGGCTCTGTCACTTGGTTTTCAAATGGGAACACATCTACTCCCTGGCAAAGAAATGGGAGATATCATTCCCACCAAATTGTTCCACTTAAATGACTCTGAAATACTTGCAGAACAGAGAAGCATCTCCTATTTTGTATCCCTTTAGACTAGAATTAGCTTTTGCCTACCCAATTTCTTATCAATGGCTTACTCCATCCATTCATTGCCATCTCTTTTCTTCTCATCTCTGTTTCATGGAAAGAGATGATTCTCGCCATACATTGCTTGGAATATGATTGCTACATTATACCTCAATCCTACACAAGAATCCTACGAGTTCCTTTTTCTTGGACTGAGACTACGTAAATTCTGGGGATGTTCATTTAGATCTTCTGGTGCAATTGACCCTTGTAGCATGTCAGAGGATATCAGATTTTGGCTGTTAAGTGGCTGATCTGGGAGGTGCTATGGCAGAAGAAAGAAGCTGATCCCTCAGGCAGGGTAGATATCCTTTCTTATCTCTATTTAATGAAGGTGGGTCTGACTTTAAACATGCAGAAGTCTAGTGAGGATGTGAAGTGACTTGCAGCTGAGCCTCTTCTTTCCCCCTTTTTGCTCATTTAGTTTGAGCTCCCACATTGTTTCATTGCCTGAAAAAGAAGCTCTTGTAATACTGCAGCGTGCAGTGTGGGTGGCTTGAGGAAGCAATTCCTGTTTGCTCCCAAGTCAGACAGGGATGTGGGGAAGTAATAGCAGTAAATGTTTGTTTAAAAGCGGAGATCTTAGGTACTATTTCCTTCCTTGCTATTACCTTAAGAGAGGGTGAATAACACAAACCAAATGACAATGTATCACACAACCAAGGAACATCCTGCAACATGCTCTCAACTGGAGTGCTGGGGAGTGCTGGAGCACAACAACCAGGAGATGCTGGGCTGACCTCCATGTGCATGGCTCTGCTCCAGTCCCCTCCCCTCCTTCAAGGAAAAGGGGAATTTTAGGGGAGTGCCATGTGTGTGGCAGGATCAGCTCATAATGTACAGATCCTCTCCAACTGCTGCCCTGGGGAGTTGCATTATGCAAAGCTGGTGTACAGTCATCTTTGTCTCCTCTGCCTGTATTTCGCACAATGTAGCTCATCCTTCACCTCTGCTCCATCTTCACTTCACTAGCTTGTTTTGCTCTCCTTGGTGATTTCCTGAGTATGTTTTAATTGATCCTGCCTCTTCCCTTTCTTCAGTCTCCTGGCTACTGTTCATCTATTCTTCATGTACAAACATAAATAAACAGTTGAAAAGTGATACAACTCCAGGTCAGAGCTCAGCTAATGCTTTCATCTTCAAAGGGTTCAGCTATCTGGACCATGAGCTGCAAGTCATGCCTACCTTAAGATGCCTTTGGCACCAGGACATATATACTTGTCTACTGGATAGGGTCCGAGGTTTTGTCCCTCAGGTTCAAAGGCAGGGCTGTTACCTCTAGAACCACTCACCACTTGGAAATCATGTAATGTGAATCATTTTCCTTCTGTGCAAGGTCTTTGTTACTAGAATGAAATAATCAACTTGGTTTGTTTTTTTTCTGTTTTCTGAGAAGAGGGTAGGAGTGATGTCTGGGTGTTGTATGCACATTTGGTGAGAGGCCATTCTCTGTGCTGTTTCAAAGAGGTAATTACAATTGTAGCTTATAAATCATTGGGGAGGTATAAGACTGTCCCTTACTAATGCAGCTTTTTGCAAATGAGTGCTGATTATGGGCTTCCTGATGGTGTAATTGTATCTGGTCTGAACTTACCATACGGATCGCATACCGCCCTGATTATGTATTTGCCTCTCTGAGGCTGCCAGATACATACAGGGAAGCATGTGCAAGCTGACTTCTAGCAGAGGTTCCTATAGTTGTAGTTTCTTCCCTCTCAATCCCCTTTCCAAGCAATGGTATTGCTCAGACAAAGTTTACCACCTAAACAAACTCATCAGGACAGAGGCAAGTTGTGCTCGGGTAAAATTAATACAGGGGGAGGATATTTTAGCCAGTTTGTTAAGGTAGTGTAAGTGGCATAAATGCTATGAGGGAATCCACTAGGTTGTAGCCAGAATGCAATGGCTTGTGTTGTATTAATAGACCCATTAATGACTCTTGAAGTATTAGACACAATAGGCTGAAGTTTGAACTTAATAAAAATCTGGGAGCAAGTTGGCACAGTCAGTTCTAGTTGTGAAATATCTGCAGTTGTTAGAGCATCATAAAAGTATCATGACTCCACAATGCTAAGTGATGGTTGCTTACACAAACTAATGCCAAGGAAAAAGCTGAGCATTGCTCGCAATGTTTCCTCCCCTTACAAACAGAGGAAGCAGTGGCTTTGGGATTAGCACCACTTAACACAGAACAAGAACAATGCTATGTATATTTTGGGCTGCTCAAAATACTATAGGGAAAATAATCTATTGCTGGATTTCTTTGAAATTGGCAACCTGGAGCCAGGTCCCATTAAACCCATTGGCTCCAGGACTGGGGAGGTCCTTCCTCCGGTTGATAAGTCTGCATTGAGCAGTTCCCTTTTCTGCCCACACTTGTCTTCCTGTTGTATGTTCCCAAACCATTTGGCTAAAATTGGTCTGATTTTTCACTGAATAATTCAAACTGGAATGAAAGGGAACCTGTCGTGTGTTGGCTAGGATGCACTCCTGAAAGTGGATTTACTGGAAAATCCACAGGATAAATACTTAGGTTAGGCTGTCAGATCCTGTTGTGATGGCAAGGTACCCAAGTACTATAGTACATTTAGCTGTCTAAATAGATGTTTATCTAAATCTAGTATGGTTCTAGTGAGACTTTTCTAAAGTATCCAGAACACCAGAAACAGCGACACCAGGGGTATGTTGGCATTTATAGATCACAAAAAGCTTTTTACGGTTTGTGTTCCTAAGTTGTTTGTCAAAGCAGACTTTAGACTCCCGGGCACCTTACTTGTAAGTCACTTTAATATTACTCATCCTGGAACAGGGCAGTAATTCAAAGCAAAAGTTCCTAAATTACAAGCTTATGCTCTAATGGGAAGACTGCAGGTATGTTTTGTGTTCCCAGTTGAGAGAAGGGTTGGGGAAGAAAGAAAAATCTTTTATGAAGGAGGAGGGAAAAGGAAGAAAGGAAACCCTTTGTCCAGTTTGGTAATAGTCTGCTGTTTGGGGAGGGGGGTGTTTTGCTATTTAAATCTTTCAGATAGAGACAATCGATAAAAGTCACTCATAAAATTCACATAAAGATAATAATTTAGCCCATCCAAAGAGATGTTATATCACATCACTTGTAAATTGAGAAACTCTGTGGTATTATTACAAAATTCTCATGAATATCCAGTAAATAGTCAAACAATGCTGTTTCTTCATGTCTGAAATAAGTTTAACTCTGTTTTGAACTTTAACTATAAACTTTAAAATAGGTTGTCTGTTTATATGGTTGTATGTTTATGTGACTTAAGTGTCTTTCTGCCATGAATTTTCCCATCTTAACTTTCTCTGACAGCCATAATGCTTGGAGAAGGGATTATATTTAAATCCATGAGTTTGAATTCAGGAGAGATCTGGCATCAGATTTAGCCCCATTACTCTCACAGCTGGTCTGTTCCTCAAAATGCCATAGTCACATATGCACAGCTTCAGGGATTTCAGCTCTAGCTTCCCATTGTACCTATAACCATGACAGATTTCTGTCATCATTGCTATGCGTAGTGGATAGGGATAACACAACATTTTCTCTCATGGAATCACTGAATAGTTAGAGTTGAAAAGGACCATAAGATCATCAAGCTCCAAACCCCCTGCCATGGGCATGCTTGGTGACCCCAAGTGTTTGCCTGTGTGCTCCATCCAGTGTGGTCACTTGTCACTGGCTGATGTTGGGTATCCAGGTAGCCATTCCAGCATCCTGATTGCTCAAAACTCAATGTCCTGTGCTCATATCTGAAGAACAGTTACCTCAGTCCATCTCTGATGCTTCAGATGCTTTCTTGTGTTGGTGGGTAGATGCAGGCAAAGAGCTGATAGAGAAACAGTCACAGCGGGGAGGATGTTAGCCTCTGCTATGTATGATTTTGCCAGCATTGTGAAATCAAGCCTTTTAAATTGAGTTCTGCCATTGTGCCTCATTGTGAAACCAAGCATACTATGCCCACATCTGTGCTTTGTGTTGTGATGCAAAATGCAATATATATGAAACTGCCTGGCTTTGTGTGCAGTTCCCAAAACCTTTTCTTACCCTTCACACATCTGTATTTTTCCTGTATCCAAACTATGTAGTTTTATGTAATCCAGGAAGGAAACTTTTCCAAGGGGAAAGGTAATACATTTAATCTTACCTATAATTAAAAAATAAACCCCAAAATGCTACAGAGCAGAAAAGAAATCACTTGGTTTTAGATGTTAGGAAGAGGGTAATGGACTATACACCTGAAAAAGCATTTGCATTTAAATTTACTTTTCAGCATGGACATGATGTTCAAACAATTCAGATAGATAATTTCATTGTGCATTCAATTATCCCAGCTCATAAGAAATTAAAGTGAGCTAGTAATTACCTTCCAAGTGTCTGTCAGTTCTCTGAGTAGCACTGAAGTAGGCTTTAATGGCTCATATGCACTGTATGCCTCTCAGCATAACAGCATGAATTTGGCTTTGCTCTTGTTATCATCTATTTCAGTGTGTCAGTAAGTATTGGAAACTAGAGACAGATAAATCTTTCCTTAAAATATGTAGCTAGCATGAGAGAAAAACAGCCAGTCAAGCACTTTGTAAGCTGTTATCGTAACTTTTTGTATTCACTGGCAGGGGAAATATTTTGAGGTACATTAAGATCATGATTGCACTGTAGTTCAGCAGTTCTAATGTATTAAGTAATATTATTCTTCACAAAACCTTACTTTTCTACTCCTGTTTGTCTTCAGTTTTGTCACTTTACCAAGGTTTGGGATCTGAGCTCTGATGTAGCCTTCTCTACCAATGGTCCATGTTTTCTGCCACTGCCTTCTGGTTTGGGGTGAAGGCTTATTATAAATTGGCCTCCCACACAGACATCTACACCTCCTTTCCCACTCCCCTGATTTGGGATGATATTCTTTTGGCCAGATTTTAAAATCCACTGAAAAGCCTGGTGTGCCTACTGATGCCTAAAGGGGAACTTTCAGGACACTGTGCATCTTTCAGATTTGGTTTATTTGCATACGTCTCTAGAAGGGAACTAAGATCCTTTTGAAAAGGCAGAGCCAGAAAAAACCCATTTAGCCTCCCAGGAAAGATTTAGGTTTTTGCCTTTGAACAGCAAAAAATAAGAAGCTTTAATATAAATACATCCTGGACTTCACCAAAACTTGTTTACCGTTAAAGCTTAGCTCTGAGCTTGCCATTACAAAAGCTGATGTTGTAAGCATAGTAGAACCCTATAGCACATACTTGAAAGCAATTTACAGTACTGAGAATCTAATAAAGGTAGCTGACAAGATAATTGCCAGATTATATGAATGCATTACCACCACTCTCACACAAATGCTCTTTAATTATTTCTTGGCATCCGAGGAAAGGAAGAGAAATGCTGAGTTAATAGGCAACATGTAATCCATCTGTGTTTGTTTTGGTGCATCCTGGATTTGTGGAAGATACTGACAAGAGATGTTGCCTGGGGTACAATGACCTTTGTGCACAGGGAAAAAAGACTGCCACTCGCTAGACTAATAGTGCAAAACAAGAGAGTTGCTTGTTTTTGGATTATGACCCGGTCACCTAAAGCATGTGGGAAAAATGTGTTCAGATAAAGGGTACAAAATTGTTAACACTTTTAATTATGTTTAGATTACAGAGCATTATACAACTAGCAGTGTCCATGTTATTGAAAACCTTATCAGCTGCCATTCAGTGAATGGCCCCACTAATAAAGTGCTTCATGGAATTTTTGCATGTATTTGTGTCTGGTGTTTGTCCAGCCACATCTTGAGGGTTTCTTTCTGAAGCATCGATCTGATCCTAATCCCAGCCAACAATAACCATTTTATTCTATTATACTCTATCACAAGTAGTTAAAGAAATTATTTCCTTGCTGTCATTATCATTGCCTTTGTAAGCACCACATGGATGAAAATGAGAAAAATATTTCTTGTTTAGACACTCATCTGAGCTATTATTCAGCCACTTGTCTGTTATGCTTTATTGATCCATTTAGAAAATGACCTCAGGTTATAATGGTATGGAACTCTTTAATAGTATTGTCTGATGCCAGTTTTTTTTTTAAATGAAGTTAGTCTATTTTGTGAGGAATGAAGGTAAAGTATTGTTCATTTATAATAATACCCTGTTTAAAGCTTGCTGCTTCAGATGGTAAAAGCAAAGGGCTTAATGAAAACTGATTTAAACTAGGATAGGAAATACTGGCCATGCATTTCTTACAGATAGGACATCTTGTGAAAGATGGTTCGCTGGCAGTGCAGAACATCAGATCTATGTGACCGTGTATCTCTCCTTGCTTTAAGCATTCAGCATCCCAAAAGTACCCTGTGGTACCAAATTAATTTGTCATCTTATAAACCTGAGTTGGAGGTTTGGTTCTGGGGAAACCATCAAATGGGGTGGTGGGAATCAGTGTCAGCATTCATCATTGCCACTTTGCTATGTTCCCTCCCCTGGCACAGTAATAGAAGAGGAGAGCAAGAAGGCATGGAGAGGAGCTTGGAGGAGAGGGGATTAATCTTGTGACTGTGCCATAGCCTCATGCAGATCACGCTCCTTTTCTGTAAAGAAACAGTGACATCATGCACACATGGGGCTGGAGACACCTGGCACAAACTTTTCTGATATCTTCTGATACCTGGCACAATCGGGTTCTTTGGGAGAATAAAAGCAGTCATCCTCTCCAGTTGCTCTATGGATCAGAGAAGTGATGACAGATAGTAGATATCTGCTCACTGAGAGCTGGTTGGAAATCCTTTTCTCCCAGAATCCAAAAGCTTGTGCTGTTTCTTGGCCCAAATCTATTAGTCTAGGTTTCTGAGCGAAAGCTTCCAAAAAGAACAGAGCCTTGCTCTGAGGTGTTATTTGAAAGCCCTGATTTTGACCTGTGGGGATGGGAATATACTTGGAAAAAGTTTTGAGTGGTGATTGTTGTTCAAAAGCTCCACCTTCCCCCCCCCCCCCCACCTTTCTTTTTTCCCTTTCTTTTTTCCTCCCCCCCCCCCTTCCTCTCCCTTTGCTTTTTTTTTTT
>JBAFWW010001747.1:28632-52764 GCA_036873685.1 Agapornis canus
GGGTTATTTGGAAGGCCTCTTTTTTCCCGTGGGGGGGGGGAAATAATTTGGAAAAAATTTTTGGGGTTTTTTTTTAGCCAAAGGGCCCCCCCCCCCCCCCCCCCCAACTTCTCTTTCTTCCCTTACTTCTTTCCTCCCCTGTCCCTTTCAGACTACTTTGAATATGTGATTGCCTTATTCTGCTGGAAAAACAACAGTCACCAATGTTGTGCTCTTTGGATAGATGTAGAATGTAGGATGGAGAAAAAGTATGGTAGAATTTCAGATAGTTTTTATATCTGGAAAAAACAGGTAACCTATTGAAGTGGATTTGTGTTCACCACACCAGCAGCTACCAAGGTGCTTTTCCTGGATAGGAATTTTGAGACCAGCTTCCTACTCAGTTTTGCCATTTCTTACTCAAATCCAATTTATTTCCACTGTCATCACTGGCATGAAAGGGAAATCTGGCAGCTGTGTGCTTGCTAGCATGAGAGCAAAGCCTAGAGCAGCATACACTTTTTTGGCTACAGTAAAGGGGTGTGTTTGAAAGCATCATCTTAGCGTTGTCTCCAGCACAGGGTGGTTCATCCATCAAGCTTTTATGCGTACAAATGCATGGCTGAGGAGTATAAGCTGATTTTTCAACACTATTAATCCTTTAGGGTACTTAAACATGTGCACTCCACGGGCACCATTGTATAATGAACAGTGTTATTGCAGAGCCTTTACCAAAACACAGGCACTGAAGTGATCTTGATCTGCGAGCACTGGCTTCTGTGGTTGTTTTGGTTTGCAGGCTCTTGAAGTTGAGCTGTACTGCAGTTGATGGCGAACAATAAGAACAGGTTATCACCCTTAAACAAAACTCATTCCTATTCATTTCCTTTATTCCTTTGTATTTTTATCCAATCAACAAATGAGGGTGAGACAAACATGTCCTTGGTGTGCAAAGATCTACAGAGGGGAAAATAATTACTCAACAAGAGATCTTCAGAGTTACTTTAAAGGTTTGTTAATTCTTCCCACACAATTTCTGCTTTCATAAATTCTGTGTTTCCAACAATGCTTTGAATAATCCAAACATATGTCACCAGATTTTGGTTGAATTTCTCCTCTTCTTTTATGAGAAACACAGTAAGATCAACAGGCCATGTTTGTACTCAGCAATTTTGCCTATCACTAGTTTTAAGCAACTTTCTGATCTTGGATGAATCATTTCTCATGATATTTTTCTATCTCGTATGTCTCTGAATCAGATTTTACCCCTGTGCAGTTAAGAGTGTGAGCACACTTTACTAAGGCCTAAATAGGTGCTTAAAACTAAGGCTGTAAGCATGTGTTTTTGTCAGATATAAATGACTGTAAATCTATGCTGCTATTATTTTCTGAAGGGTCACATGTGAGTCACTTTATTCAAGTGCTGTAGAGGTCCTGAGGTCTTTGAAATCTCTAGTGCATATAAAGTTAACCTTGGATAAGTGTTGTGGCATCTGGTCTTTGGCTTTGAGAATAGATTTTGTAAATATAAACATTGCCTTTCCTTTGCATGCTCCAGTACTTGCTTAAAACACTGTTTGTGTGAAATTTCTAGCAGAGAGATTTGTTAACAAATTACACTTGCACAGCAGCAAAACCAAAGCAAATTCATTTGCAGGGTAGAATAAATGCACACACAGCAGCCATCCACTTTTCACTGACAGCATCTTCATTTTAACATAATAGTGAGTAACATAAAAGATCACAGGGCACAATAAAAGCTAGTCTGGGATCTCTCCTTGTCTCTGGGGAGAGAGCAAGTATGAAGACTCCCATCAGTGACTTTCTATTTAACGCTCATGGTGCTTCGAGTAGTTATGTTGCTAGGAGGTAGAGTATCAATTGATTTAAGCTCTTTCTGAACTATTTCTCTTTTGCTGTAACTAATAGGTATAAATATTTACTCTGTAGTTATCAGTAAAATGTATTTTTCTACAAGCACCAATAACAAACCTATCCCCTAATTAAGATGTAAAACAGCCGATAGCATTCATAAAAACGTTTCCTTTTGACAGATAAAGAGAACAGAACAGTGCTGGGTTCACTTGGACCCTTTCAGAGGAACAGAAAAATAGGAAGGGAGTTAAAATCTTTATTCAACATGCACTTTGACTCCCACATTGTTTTCTGCTCAAGATTATAAGCAATGTTTAGTTGAGAGGTTTTAGATTTGTTATTTCAAATGCTGTAGGGAATGAGTATTGAGTTAACATTCAATATTAATCTCATGGTGGTATATCAGAGGCACCTCCAGCTTGTGCCCCCCAAGCTAAAGCCCATTGCAGCCACTGGAGGTATGTAACCTTTCTGCTGCTCAAAGTTCATTCATTAAAAATTTCATCAAATACTCAGCTCTTTATGATGTCTGCCTATGTGGTGCCTGTCAAGAGTTGGAAAGATAGATTGGTATCAAATAACTACTGTTTGGATCCAAAAGGCTTTTAATAGCTGTGCTACGATCCCTAGGAACTGCCTGGGGATTCTTTAACAGTAGTAAATGAATGTGTCTTAGTGACTAGAACAAAATAAAGTCAAGGCAGGCTGAACTCCTGCAAATGGTTTGTAAATCCTAAACAGATAGATTCTATTCTTAACTTCATTCAGCAGTGTTTAAATTGATATGTAAATGAAAGTGATAGCAAGATGGCTTCAGTCAGCTGTTGTCTCATGCTTTTGAGAACAAGCAGACTCAAATTCAAGGCATCTGTTGCAAAACTAAATGAGTTCTAGTTGAAATTTATTTCTAGAAAAGCTGTCTATTGGGACATTCCTGCAGTAAGTTGAATATTTATTTCTACTGTGAGACATAATTGTTTGGTTTTGATTTTGGAACATTGAGGGCCAAATCTCAGTTGTTCTAAATGGGTATAGCTGTTCTCCTTTTTTTGTTATGGAAAACTTTGCTTAAGATATCAAGCCATGAGGGAGATTTCTTGTGAGGATTAAGACTTTGGATAGGTTAATTTTTTGCTGGGTTTTGGCGTTCCTTTCCTTGTGGAGATAGGGTCAAACTGCAAGTAGACTGCAGACAGAAATAATGTTCTGCTGTGGCTGCTAAAAATGCTAATTTAAATATTTTCCTTAGTTTTTTTGGAAAAAAAAAAAAAAAAGGAAGATATTTTCCTTTACTCAAGTTTCTATTTCCTTTGGGCACATCAACATTTCATTGACAGCCTAAACGTTTTCATTCAACATAGTGCCACTGCTCCTTGTTGGGAGCATGACAGCTTGATGCTCTTGTCCTTCACTGTGCACTAGGCTCCTGACTGAACTGCCATCTATTATGGAGGGGAACACAAACTGTTCCTCCTGATTTCCACTGACAGAGGTTTGGGTTTGGAGGCGGAGGAGTTGGGGTTGTTCCGGGGTTTTGTGGGGATTTTTTTTTGGGAAGAAAATATTTTATTTGGATGTATGTTTTATCAATGTCCACAGTAAGGCCTTTTGCTCAGCAATAATTTTCCCTTGAGGGAAGGGTCCTATATGGTGTTACTTCCATAGTCTCCCAAAGTGTCTCCACAAAGCTTCTGCAGTGTAAATTATTGCATGTTGGAGAAGGTTTCTGGGGGAATATCAGGATGCAGACAGCGTAGGCACACATCCGTTTGCACACCTCATTGCTGATGCCCCATTCTCTGTGGATCAAAATGTGACAGTGGTGAGATACCTTCATAATGTTACAATTTTAATGCAGAGGGTTTGGGGCTTTTCAGGATTTTCAGCCTAACTTTGTTTCTTAGTTCTTTGTCTAGCTACTTGGTGCATGAAATAATTGAAATAATCAAATACTGAAATAATCAAACGACATTTGGTTTGGGCATCTATGCAGGAGAAGGCTTCAAGTTCAACTTTAAAACTGTTTGGTTTGTGTATGAGAACTTTTTTTCCACTAGTTTACTTTGGCCAATAGCCCAATATGCCTTAGTTGTATCCTAGCCAAGATTTTCCATGAAGCATCAATAATTTACTGAGTACATATGTTCATTTTTTCCCCATGGGACTACCTTTCTCCTGCAATCCAGCCTGGAAAAGAGACCTACCACTAACATGACCTTGACACTTTGCACATTTCCTATACTTGTACTCTTGGGTTCTTCAGGAAACCAGCACCGCTGGGTCAGCATACAGACCTGTGAGTAAAATGCAGCTTTACAGTTGTACAACTGTTATATGAAAATCATTATTTAAATAAATAAATATGGATGTTGGATATGTGCCAGAAGACAGAACAGAACTGGTTAGCAGAAACTAACTGCTTCATTAGCCTTGATAACGTGTGCTAGTGGAAGCTTCTGAGACTCAGAAACCGATTTCTAAACACAGGGAGTCAGAAGGGAGAAACTCAACTGGGGGAGCTCTATCAGCTGCCTAACTCATGCCAGACCCTCATTAGGGAGTAGATGTGACCAGGCTGAGGAATTGGATGTCTAATATTTGCCAGAATGTATCTCTCACCAGATTTTACTATGGGTCATAGTTGTCATTCTTCAGAATAGATAGACCACACTTCAGTCTATGTTGCCTGCTGGAAAGCTTATGCCTTTCAGTATCAGAGTCCAGCAAACATTGGAAAGGGTGGGAGAGGCTGAGAAGGATGCTTCTGGGGGAGGTATGTGTAAAATTTTCATTGTTAAATCCCCACACAGAGGTGCTTTCAGTGTGGAGATGAATCCTAAAGACTGATGTGTATTGGAGAAGTTGGTTTCTACTGAATGAAGCTATACAGCACATGTCCTGTGGAACTGCTTACCTACTCCTCAGGTGCAACTATGTCAAATATTTCCTTTTCAGTTTCTCATGAATACTTATTATTGATAGAGGATGATGGATTGATTGCTTATCTTTAGAGGCACAGCACTTGAGGTAGTGATTTGTCAGCATGTTTGTCTTACTTCTTGACACTGGTGAAAGTGCCAGCCAGTGAAAATAAGATGAAACCTGCTGCATTTTAAATGAGGTGTTTCTTGGCCACTGGTGACTGTATGTAGAGTGCTCAAATGTATTGCTCTGAGTACTGAAGACCTGTTTCATGTTGATTTTCAACCTGACAAACTGAACATGCTTTGACTTTCAGCAGAAGACAGGCAACCCAAGAACAATGCTATAGTTCTCAGCCCACTGAGTTTTTTTTCCTGACTTCATCCTCAAAAATCATGTCCTTTGCTATTAGAGTTTTCCAGGAAATCTATCCTTACCACACACTCAGATAGTGTCTGTAAGTTATTTACACTGCATAAGATTGCCCAGCTTGAAGCAGACTTTCCAGCAAGGGTGGAGGGCTCCAGCCGCTGAAGTCCATTAAGAAGTCTTAAATTTGACCACCAGAAGTCATGTAAACAACTTAGTCATTACACCTGAATCTCTGTGCTGTTCATTAGTCATTTAAAATAACACCAGTTCCTTATTTCTGGTCAGGCTGTGCACGGCTACAGGGGAGGTACTGAAATTCTGCTTGTGCTCTTGTGTAGCCATCCTCAACACCTTCTGGTTCCATGCACTGTGATGTGCTTGCACAGCTCTTGCATGGTCTGGGTTGTAACCTGTTTTCTCTCTTTCCAAAGAAAAAACTGTACCAGTTTCTCTGCCTGTTTTCATAGGGTACTGTGTTAATATTGACAAAAAAGATGGTTGCTGAGGAATACTTGTGAATGCAAAACAAAAGCTTTCATGGGTCTGAGTTTACCTTAGTTACTTAGACATTCTGGGTTGAAAGCTTAGTAGAAATGAACTTTACCTTCAAAATGAACAGAATTGTTTTTTCCATAGCTGTTGACTGAATACTCTTTGCCCTGGACCTCCAAGGGCTCTTGTGAATGTCTTGCTTCCCAGCCACGACGTGACATTGACCAAGAACCAAGATCTATGGGTCAGAGCCACTATATTTCTTTTACCTTCTCATCTAACTTGACTGACTTCCTGGTAGGGTGCAAATGGTTTGAGGAAGTCCCACTTGTTGATGTCAGGACATCATTTTGTCCTTTATTGCCTGTGGTGTAATTCTTCTTGTATTCTCCAAGTTGCTGGTCTAATTCTTTATGAATCTCAGTCCAATATCAGTGGAGTTTGAAATCTGTAACCTTTCTTGTTTTGTCATGGAAGGGAAATCCCTTTTTCTATATATTAAGAAAACCCCAAACAAACAAAAAACCCATTCAAAACTTCTTTGTTTACAAATGCTACGCAAACATTCTGAACAACATGTGATAGATGAAGCAGAATAAGTCATTGCAATTTCTGAGTTCATATTTTGTATTCAATATGCAGCAGGAATAAGAAACTTGATAGCTTTGTTCACTATTTTGTTGAGCACTGTCACTAGCAATGATAAAAATGACACAATGACAAGACCACATGTGCACTTAAGGGAAAAAAACCAAAACAACCCAAACCATGCAGGATAGTTCAATCCATAGATTTAATTTTCATATTCTTGCAGTCTCTAAGGACTTGTATGACTGACAACTTTAATAGCAAAAATCTGGATCCAAGGGTCTTCCTCCACTGACCCAGTAAACCTTTGCCAAGTCATGATGGTTACCTGATGCACAGCCTGAGTGTCAGCTGAAGAAAGAAAAACACCTGGGATTCAAGAGCTGAAAAAGACATTTAAAAAAGAAATATAAGCTGAAGTGGAACAAAGTCACAGGAAAAGAGCAGAGACTGGGGTAGGTAAAACTAATAGCATGGAGGAACAGACATCATTAGAGATGAGGCTTCTCCTGACTTGTGGTTCATATGGATTTCCAGCTTGTGTTTTGTTACTAGTGATACCATGCTGTTATGATGTTACTAGTTCAAGCCTGGTTCTTCTCTAGATGTCCATTGTGTAGCAATGCTCTGGGCAATGAGCAGTCTTCTACCTCTGAAAACAGTATCATCCTCATCTGGGTGCAAGCACAAGGCAAGAGGATGAAGCAGGGAGTAATGGCTTGCAAGAAAGAAGGCTCTGCTGCCAACTGGGAATGCCACAGAGCTGCTCTGCAGATTTGAGATCCTATTTAATGTGATTTCCAGCAAATCTTTAATTGAGTTCATGATTATGGCTGACTAGCATTCTTACGTCGCTTTTATCTGGATCTCTCAAGTCTCACCCCATAAAAAGTGCTTTTTATGAAGATGTGGACCAGCCTACTGCACAAGTGACACATCACCTCCTGAAATCTAATAGAGCTGTCATCCTTGTGTTACTGTTGTATCTGTTAAAGCCATCAGCTTAACATCTGTCCCTCTGTATTTTATACATTACAAATCCACCCTGCCAACTCCCTCCACCAAGCCAGGTTCCCGGAAATGCTGCATTTAAAATGCTTTTAGAGTGGGAGGGAAAAAGGAGTGTTTCTTCATTTTTCAGTCAGCTGCATCTGATAAAACAACAATTTGTAGCACTGGGTAACCCCAAACATGTAAAAGCTGGTTTGCAAGCCATGCTGCAGTGTTATAAAAAGGACTGGAGCTCTTCAAACCCCATTCGATTGGAATCACATTGGGCCCAAATTTGGCAAGAAAACCACCTAATTTCAGCGCTGAAATCTGTAACAAACTGGAAGTAATTCTCCATTAGCATGGAATTCATATAAATCAAGGCTTCTGCTTCCAAAGTTGAATTACTCGCAACAGCACAAGCTATTGTTGCTTTTAAGAGCAGACATTCAATACTAAGCACGGTCAGTTCCAGGTGTTCAACGTTGTAATGGGGGCCAGGATTTTTCGAGGCATTTAGATAGGCTAAACAGTTGAACTCTTCTGAAAAATCTGGTCCTGTCTTGACTGCTATGGAAGGGATTTTTGCCCTCAAAAATGCCCCCCAAAAACCAAACAAAAACCAGATTTTTTCTCATTCCTGGTATTTTTGCAAAGTCCATTTTCTGGCAGGATCCTTGTATTTAGTTTGATTCTACCCAGAGGAAAGAAATGAAAAGAACTCGTGTGTTTGGGCTAGCAGCAGAAAGCTGGAGAAAACAGTGATGAAATTGAGGGATCAGGAAGGGGAGCAGACTGCAGGGCATGGCTGGAGGAGCTTGCTTAGCAAGTCCCTCTTCCCTGCCACACATGGCTAGCACAACTTCATCACATCCACATCAAACAGAACTTCATCTTTTTCTACTGCATGAAGAGCTGTGCACATTGCTATTAAAATCAATCAGATTTCATAGCATTAGCTGTAGGCTCACAAATGCAAACTAACCAGTTGGGGTTTTGCCCTTGTTTTGATGCTTTATGTAGGTATTTTGGCTGCCCCTTCCATAGGGGTCACAAACCAAATCAGCTACCAAATACTTATGCAAAGTAATTAATTTCTTCAGTACTTCTAAACAATCAATGTGCAGATAGTGCATTTCTGTTAGTTTATGGTCTGTACCTGACTGTGGGGCAGTTCTAGGTTAGAGTCTCTGTCTTTCTGCTTTCAACTCGGAGTGAGTGAAAAGAGAAAAATGTCCTTTCCTAATTCTAATTTTTACTAATATGTTGTAGTCTTGTTTTTTCCTCACACCCCTTTTCTTAGACATAGCTGGAGAGTCAAACCGTGTGCAAAGATGTGGTATGTTTAATACACTGCAATTGGGATTGACATGGGTTATGGAGTGTTTGAAAGTTCGTCTTGAGGGAAAAGTCACAGAGCAGGTAGTTTATTAGTTGTGATGGCTCTTGATACCTCGAGAAACTCACCCTGTTACACCTGCCAAGAAAAACTGCCTTCCCTTTTCCAGCAGACAGTCTATCTCAATAAGTACTTGGATACAGTGTAAAGCACACTTGCTGGCTGGGTATCTGCAATCAGAATGGGTTAAGACGTAACTACGTGAGTCTGCAGCCTGATTATGTGCTACTGATAAACTTGTAATCAAAGAAGTAAAACTCTTTTGAAGATCAAAGGAACTGTTATTCACGTGGATGAGTACAACATATCTGATTGCAGTCAATGGTCTAGCAGCATCTTGCAGCAGCAAATATAACCTGAGAAACAAATAGGGGTGCTTAGGATGGATGGATGAGGCTTTAGCACTCTCTTCTTGGGCACTCTGACCCAGTACTAGGAACAAAATGCACATTGCTGGAGTCAACATATGTCCAGTTACTCTTCTAAACAGAGTTTTCAGTCAGCTGGAGAGAGCTAGGTGGATAGTGAAACTGCCAGAAATATTTTGTCATAGAAAGCCATCCTGAGCTTTTGAGAGAAAGGAAAGCTGTATTTTCTTTCACTGCTTCTCATTTTCCATTGCAGACATGGCCAAGAACCAAGAGGGGGAAAAAGAATCTCGCTCAGCTAAGACATCTCTCATCCTTATGTTCTTCAGTGTTATTCATGTTTCATGGCTTAGGCTTCATCCTGGTACTAACATACTTTCTAGTGTAGTAATACTAACAATTCAGAGCTTTCAGTGCTCACTCCTTCTCAGAGGATGCATTCACAGCATCCCTCATCAGGACCATAACCCTGCCTCTCTTCTGAGGTTTAGGGGATGAGGGGAATTCTGTTGACTCTGGGCATAGTGTTCAACAAGTCCCAGAGACATAAGTAGCTGCGTGCCAAGAGCAGTGTTGATGGGGTGTGGAGGAGTTTGATTAATGGGCTGAAACTTAAGCTGTGTCTGGCAGAGGCTGGTACCAAAATAACAAGGAAAGTTGCAACAAGATACATGTTTGAGAAATGCTATAGATGGCCTCCTGTTGGCTGGGTCACAGTGAGGAGAAACTTGCCTTCTTGTATGTCTGTCCGGGCCAGACATTATGTTGCTGGTAGATTATCAAAAGCCACGAGAGAAAGGATAAATTGAGTATCTGTCAAGAGGGATTTCCCCCAGAGCGATCTGAATAGCAACCACAGAACAGGCTTTTCAATGTGAAGCAGGTCAGATGCGTTAAAATGTGCCATAACTAATTCTTCCCTCATATCCTCTATTCTAGGCAAAATTTTCTGTACCTGTCAACACCTCCAGGAATTGTGATGCAAAGGTCTGTACAATAATCCCAGTTTCATCCAGTGCTCATGCTCTTATCTTCTGATCCCCCTCCTCTTTCATATATTCCAGCAGTGGATTTCCCAGAGCACTCCTGTCCTATTAATTAGACATGCTGTCACTCTTTGCTAGAGAAACTGTGATGCCTGAAAACCTGAAGGGGAAGAAAAGAGTTATTTCTTGATAAATGGTTTCTAAACTAAGAAATGTAAGCAAGTGAGTCAAAAGTACATCCTGGGGAAGAGGGAGGCTAATTCTAAGACACAGAATATTGCAAATTTTGGCTGCACTAATATGTTTGTTTATCACTGAATCAGAGAATGGTTTGGGATGGGAGAGATATTAAAGATCTCCTTCCACTAGGGAAGTTTGCTCCAAGATCCATCCAACCTGGTCTTGAACATTGCCATAGCATCTCTGGGCATCCCGTGCCAGTGCCTCAGCACCCTCACAGGGAAGAACTTCTTCCTAATATCTCATCTCAACCTCCCCTCTGGCAGGTTAGAACCATTTCCCTTGTCCTGTTCCTTCATGCCCTTGTCAAAAGACTCTCTCCAGGTTTCTTGTAGCCCCTTTAGGCACTGGAGCTGCTCTAAGATCTCCCTGGAGCCTTCTCTTCTCCAGGCTGAATAACCCCAGCTCTCTCAGCCTGGCTCCTGATCATCTTTATGGCCCAATGCTTCATGAAGGAAAAAAAATGTGGTTATAAGAATGTTCTGGTATTGCTATTTCCTGGGCATCTTGTGTTGTGCCTTGCTCTTGCTGCAATTGAATGGTGCCATTTTGATAGAGTGGGAAATGGACTGGTTGACCACTTTTCTCCTATTAGTTTTCACACACTCCACATAACCAAGGACTGAAGCATAATCTGTTGGCACAAGGTTGACTGAACTAGGGTATAGAGACAAAGAACTGTTTCAAATACTTGACATTTCAGTCTTGACCATGGTTTATATCTGATGTAATTTGCAGGTTTATTTTTATTAGAATCTGAATAGTCATTTCTGATTATCAGACTGCATAGATCAGAAATGTTACTTCAAAGCTTGAAGCCATGCAGATTGCCAAAGGTAACACACTGTCTTTGCTTACTCAGGTTTTCAGTGCTGAACTTATTTGAAGTTGATCTGAACCATGGAATATTTGTTTAGTTTGCAAATGTTGTCCACCCATCTGCTTTAGGTTTTGCTTGCTTTCAAGAAGGGTTGGATGGTTTTGGCTTTTTGGTTTTTATTAAAGACATTGGGTACATTAATCCTCTGAAAAACCAAAATGCCCTCAAGATTAATTACAGATATGGGTCAGCTATTAGCTGCATTCTACCCATACGAAGCAGGTGTTTGGATTGGCAAGTCACCCAGAAGGCAAGGGAAGGACTTGG
The DNA here is from genome assembly GCA_036873685.1 of Agapornis canus. Taxonomy (NCBI): domain Eukaryota; kingdom Metazoa; phylum Chordata; class Aves; order Psittaciformes; family Psittacidae; genus Agapornis; species Agapornis canus. The sequence goes on from JBAFWW010001747.1 coordinate 39,991, forward strand.
TAGATAAGAAGCAGCACCCTTTTATTTCGTTTTCCTTTGAGTTTATGGTGAACCCAAGCTCTGTATTTTATCCAGGAGTCAACTGCTTTGAATGCTGTGTTCTGCAAAACAGTTCTCACAGGAATGGTTTCATAGTCATGGAACAGTTGAGGTTAGAAAATAAAATTGCAATCCCTGTACAAAGCAGCACCATCTGTTTGTGTGTCTTCATCATAGTCACACAGGAGATAGCTGGAGAAAGCAATTAGATGCACCCATCCTCAGCTCTGTCTTTTCCAGGCTGAATAAATGCCATTCTCAGTGTGTCCTGCCCTCCAGCTGCCTTCGCTACAGAATGTTCATGTCTTTTCTGACTGCAGTACTTCAGAGGTAGTCTTTCTATAGGAATACAGGTTAATAATCATTTCCTTGACCTGCTGTCTAAGTTCTTGTGAGTTCAGTGCAGTATGTGGTTTAGTGTCTTTGATGGCTCAAACCCAATTCCTGTCCACCTAGACCCCATCTCCTCCTCTGCAAAACTGCTTCCTATTTAGATCATCTGCAGCCTGCATGCAGATTATTGCTTCAGGTACAGGAGTTGGCACTGACTTTGTGGAATTTCATGAGTTTCCCATCAGTTGACTTCACCTGCCAGTCAAGATGTAACTGAGCAGAGCCTTTTCCTCTGGCATATCAGCCATTCCCACCAATTTAGTATCTGGTGAAAACACTGAAGGTGCACTCCATACCACTGGCAACACTGATGTTGCTAAATACAGTGATTCCAGTATCAAACTGTGAGGAGCTCCATTGATGATCAACCACCAGTTGAGTCTCAAGACCCTGACCATTACTCTCTGAGCCTGGCAGCTCACCCATTGGTACCCTGAAAGGTTGGCTTGTGTTAGAGGACAGTACAGCCAAGGTCCAGAGAGAGAAAATGGAAAGGTAGTGAATTCACGACTAGAGGACAAGTACCATTTGCTGACAGCTTTCAATGGGAGGTGGTGAGCTCACAGTGTTTTCCCTTGGGGAAATCTCCTGCAGTAGCATATTTTGGTGCTTCTGAGACTTGGAACCCAGGATTGTTTTCCTAAGATCTACTTAGCAAATGAATAATGCTTCCAGCAGCCAACAGTGCTGCAAATTTGATACAGCAGGGAGCCCTCTCATTAGGTAGAAGGGATTCAGACTACAGAGGTTAAATGCAAGTGCTGGGGTCCCAGGGCAGCATAAAGCTGCTCTTAAGAAGAGTTCATTTGCCAAATGCTGGTAGACAACTGTCTTTTCCTCAGCAACTAAACTCTTGTTTAGCTTTATTTCAAATGTTTACTTTTCTGCTGGGATTTCAATAAAAGACCCTTGTCCTGCAGCAGCAGCAGCAAGTCATCCAGCACAAGAATGGGGTCTGTAAAACTGTCCTTGTTTTGTGCTTGTGTAGTTCTTTGAGAGAGAGAGAGAGTGCACTACCCATCTTGTGGTTTGCTTTTGGAAGGAAGTTAAGCATACATTATTTAGGTTACTGTTAGATCACCGGGACAAAGGGGCTCACTGGTAGCAAGCATGAAGTAGTTGAAATATATGCTCTTATGAGTCTATTTCCTAAAAAACCCCAACCCTAAAACAAACCCCCAAAACAGGAAAAAAGAGGAAAATGAAGAGTGAAGATTAGTCGTTAGGTTTTGAGCTGCTTTGGTTTCTGAGTTGTCTTTTTTCTTCTGAGCTCCTATTAGACTCTTGCATCACTTGTATCCAGTCCTCAGATATAAGGCCACTTATTTAGTTTCTCTAACATAGCTGTTGCTCTTGGAAATTAAATTCTGCAGATAGATCGTTGGTATATTGGGCCCACTGAGGAGGAATGCATCCAGTAGTTGGAATTGCTCTGCTTTCCTGACAGCTTTTCCTTCTGCTACTGCATGGTGATCATCTCCCCATCACTGAACTAACACTACAGCAGCACTGGACAGGAGCAGAAATCTGTATTTTGAATTTCTATTTGATTTCTCTGTTTCAAGGTTTAAATGGTGTTGAGTAGTGAAAAAAAAAGCAAGCTTTTAAGTCTAGGGCAGGAGCAGCTCTCAAGCTCTGCAGATGCAGCCCCAGTACCTGTTAGGTGCACTCAGTATTCATAGTTTCTGTGATGTTTTGACAGTTCCCACAGCATCCAGCCCAAGTGCAATACCGAATTCATCTCTTCCCCTGCCTCCTGAAGAGGAGGGAGCCATAGAGGCAAAACCTATGGGTCCTTCTCCCCCACTGATGTTGACTAAATCTTGCAAGAGGGATTAAGCAGACCAGTGAAACATTTAACCCTCCTCTCACCACAAGACCAGTAGGGTCCTGGCGTGTTTACTTAACAACTGGGTATGTGCATCAAAGAGGCTGTTATATGAGAGTGGGAGCGAGGCTGTGTTTAACAAACAGTGCTTAATCCAGTTAGCTCTTGATACTGATGACAGGGGCACAACTTGGAACTGAAGAGTTTGTGCTCCAGGATTTCCTTTACAGGATTGTAAAAGCGATGTGTTCCTCCTGGACAGCAAGCATTAAGGATCCTTTGCTGCTTTTAAGAAGGCAGCAGTGCTGCAGCAGATTTGTATGGTGTTCCCATCGCAATTCCCACTGTTCCCTGGAGCTTTCTGAAACCCCTCTGCCTTTTGATAGTGGCCCAGCTCCCCAGTTCAGTGCCTCGTCTTTGTGCAGGCACCACAGAGTCCTCACTGGAAGGGAGATAATACTTCCTGAAGTGCTCATTTAGCGCAGCAGGAGACAGGCAGCCAGCAGCATCCACATGAGTTATTAAGCTGCACTGGAAAGAAAGAGCAAACTACAGAGTTGTATTAGTTTATGTATTATCAGCATTTGTAAGGTACCTGTCGCCTTAGTAACGAGGAACAATGTATATAGCTTTGACCAGGCAAAATCACCCTCTGGTCAGGGAAATAAATTCATGGCCTCTCCTCCGGGGCCACTCCTCCTGTGCTTAGGGAGGGGAGCTTAAGAGACAGAAGAAACTGAGCCGGTTGTTATGATCATACAATCCCGGTTTCTGTTCATTCACAGCTCCTGGGAACCCTGCAGAGCTGCTAACAAGCTGTGTGTATATTGAGAGCACAGGAATATGTTGGAGGCAGGGGGGACGGAGGGGGCTCATGTAACCCAAAGCATGTTCAGTGCCTTTCAGTGCAATGGGATTGGGGTTATTCATAGCTATCCTTTAGGTGTCCCTCCTGCCCTCATCTCTAAAGGATCTGCCTGGTTGGGAGCATGTTAGTGGTACTTCTACTGGCCCCGTCCATCCTGGGAACTGGGCTGTTTCTGTGAGAGGAGTAACTGTATCTACTATTAGTGTGGCAATTGCATTTGCTGCACTGTCCTTATTTCTCTAAGTTTAGTATTTTATCATTAAATGGTAGTCATGGTGTTAATCTACCTCATATGCTCCCATAGGTCCCACAGTAGCAATTAGTCTTCTAATGTGGGCTGAAGAGGTGAATGCCTTAGATGCCACTAATGTGTGTAGGTCCGAGTGCTGTGAACATGGGAGCTCAGCACTGGCATAGTGTTCCCACTGGGGTATAGCAGGGTTGCACCATCTCCAGAGCTAGGAGCATGGCCTCAGTATATGACCCTCTGGACTTTCAGATGCTTGACATTTGATATTTCCTTATGGAAAACTAGTTTGCTCTGTATAAATACTATAACAAGATAAACATTGTGCTCAGCATGACAACCAAGAATAATACTGCAAGATCAGCTTAAAGGCTGGGATGGGTTCAGAAGACAATGATGACTTTGTGTCAAAATCAGGGGAGACTCATTGCACAGGTCCTGGCAGTCTCAAGAGATAAAGCAGCACTTTCTATTGCATGTGGGTCAGCTAGCATGGACTTGTTCCTTTTATTTATTCTATATGCAGGCTAATGACAATACAGATATTGTTCTTATGCCTGTTTGCAAAGGGAAATGAACTGTTGACAGGATTTTAGTGCCTTTTCATGAAGCAAATAGGTCAGGTTTCTTTATTTTTGTCACTTTGTGCAGTATATCTGGTCTCACAAATCTGAGCCACAGCTCAAGATCTATATAGGCAATTCAGAGCCTTGTTTTGTTATCTTCTTAAGGACAATAAAATAAGTCATGAAAATCTCCACAAGGGTGAAATAAGAGGTGAGATTCTTACAGCTGTAAACCAGGCAGCCAGAGAAAGTGAATCCTATTTTTTGTGGCATTGCAGATTTCTATAGTGGTAGGCAACAGCACTAAGCTTACTTCAGTTTGGCTTGACACGTGTTGTCACAATTGTTAAACAAATATTAAAAGCATATCATCTATTACTATTCCACCTTCCTTCTCTTTGTTGCATCAGAAGAGATTTATCTTCACCATGTATCAGCCACTACAGTGGTTACTGCCTCTGTTACCTTGACTATAATTTTAATTGCCTATAGATGCTGCACTGATCTTCTTTCTGACACTAAAAGATTTAACAGTGGAGTTTAAGCTCCAGAATCGATGTTAACAAGTCTTTATTTGAGACTATTTTATTTAACAGACTCTCATAGTTCCTAGGGGTAATTTACAAAACTGACCTTCACTGAGTGTCTGGAAAAACAGAGAATTGGCAAATACATTTCTTCAGCAATGGATCCTTCCTGATTGGGAATCACCCTGGCCTCTAAGTCATAGTCACAGCTGCACCTGCCCCAAAGCACTGCTGCTGTAACTTTTGATCAGATGATTTATTGCCCTCTGAAGGGCAAAATAAAAGCAAACTTGTTTTCAATGCACTTTAAAATGTGGCAGTAGAGGTGAAAGTAGCTGATTACTTGCAGTGCAGAGCCTCTTCCCATGTCTACTCAAGCTGATAGGGTAGTTTTAAATGTCCCAAGTAATAGGATTCTGAAGCAAACACTGTAAAAGATATGGTATGGAATATCTAGGCTTTGATGGAGACATGGCTGGCTAACCTAACAGGCATTCCTTGGCTTCAACAGCTCTGCAACAGTGTGCAGTGATTTAAGCTCAATATGAAGGTTTCTGCTTTAAAAAGTAAAGGGTGAGGGAAATTGCATTACCATTCTGTTCCAACAGACAATGCACCATTGGGATCGTACTCCCCAGTGAAAATGCCTTAGACACAATCTGTCTGTTCCTACCTGTCATATTTCTTTCCAAGCCAGTGGCTGGCAAGGCACTTCCATTCATACACAAAATCCAGGCTTTATGGCTGCAGTTGCATTTGGAAAGGTGAAATCATGCATCTGTTAGAGAAACTCTCTTGCTCCTGATCAGGAAAGTAGATGAGCATTTTGGAGATGATTGGTTTGGGCAGTAGCTCTGAAGTGGCTCCACTCTGCTTTCTTCTACCCTCTGATTTGACTGCTGTAGATGCTGTATGTAGTTCACAGAAAATGGTATAATAAAGGGTTATTAAGCAATACAAGTATGCGAAGAAGTGCTATCCACAAATCAGTATAAAATATTCCAGACTATTATAAGACCCTATTGCAAGAAGTTTTAAGGGTTTTTCATCAGTTGATTAACCAGTTACAAAACTGTGCCTCTTATTAAACTTTCATATGACACATTAAATGTACAGTTGAAAATGAAAGGCAACTAGGCCATTTATTGCAAAACCAAATGATTGATACGATAAAAAAGGGGTTGTGCTTTTCTGTGGGATACTGCCAAGAGGAATAGGACGAGCAGTCCCAAAAATGGGAATGCCACAATGTGCTTTTACTCCAAAACAGAATCTGCTGTGTTAGAAAAATCTATCGCGAGGACTTGAGTGAAGTATTATCTAACCATCTGAGACACAGCCCTATAATTCATGGGTCATTGACACAGAAGAGAAGATCAGTTCTGACTATTGTAGCAGCAGAGGGACTCTTAATCCATGGATTATTAACGTGGAAAATTGAAGGGGCTGTTACAGGCTTGTGGTTTATTAGACTGTTGTGGATTTAGGGAGCTTTAATTTGAAGATTATGGACACAATGGAGTGCAACATATCCCTTGACAATGTCAGTGGCAAGGCATTTGTACAGGGGAAAGCTTCTGCCTGAATTCTGGTCTTCCCCGTCCCACAGGATGGGGATACTGCTTAGAGAAACACTTATGGGGCTGTAATCACCTTTGAAACTCATTTGATCAAAGCAACTCAGAAACCCACTTCTCTGAAGAGAATGTTCCCTGAGCTATCCAGCCTGGAAATCATTTTGTTCTAGCAAGGCTTTTCTTGCTAGCACTTGATTTGCACTCAGCGTTGCTGTTTTGTCTTGTCAAAATATGATGCTATACATCATTTAGGTCCATGGGATGTTTTGTAGTACTAGTGAACTGACTGAATGTCACATATTGGAGAAGACTAAGATCTTGTGAAAACCTTGGGCTTTCACTAGCAACAGCTTTAAGGAATACCATCCTCCCTCTGATCGCTGAGTGAGCTTATCTGTGCTACCCATTCACTTTGATGGACTAACAGAGACTTGAGGAATTTGTGGGTACAGAGAGACACAATGAAGCTTGAACACAACCACAGCTCAAAAGACAACCAGCCTACTCCAAAAGCCAATCTGGAAGAGTTTCTCCATTGCCCAAGCATCTTTTATGTTGGAGATTCTCCTTTTATCCTATTCTGTTCCAGATACAGGGAACGGAACCAGAAACAGTTGCGCTTAAAGTGTGGTGAATTGGCACTGGGGTCAGCTTTGTGACTGCAGTGGTGTTTGAGAATGGAAAGGCTTTGCCTCTGGAGAGCATGACCATCTGTCACTGAAGTGTCTGAGCAGGTAAACAATCTACTGGGAACATCTCAGCAGTGGCATACACCACTGCAGAGCAAAGACAGGAGCTGGACAAACTTCCCATTCAATTCTCTGATTTATGTTTGCAATAAAGAGGGAGCTGTGAACAGAGCTAACAAAGCGGCTGCTTGGATCAAGAGTCTTGATGGGTCTTCCACACACATGCTTGGCTCAGGGTGTCTGTGCTTGCACTGGTTAGATTTGCAGCTCTTGCATGAATGTCTGTGGCTGTGGGTGGATGGAGGGAGCAGGGAAGAAAGCCAAAATGCCATGTGTCTGTGGCATTGTTTGGTTTATAGCACTGTTGTCCAGAAAAAGTACAATTAGGTCATGGAGCTCCTTGACACTGGAAGCTGAGGAAGTCAAAGCATGAATGGGATCAAAAGGAACTACACAAATCCATGGCTAATGGCTAATAAATAGCTTTTGAATGAGGGCTCACACAATGATGGGATGGAGACTTCTAGAAATAAGGAGGATGACAGGAGGAAGAGCCATGCTTGTCCTCTGGTCTAGGCTATCTCCCTAAACTGGGTACTGCCTACTCTTTGAACTTGATATCAGTTTAGAGCCAGGCAGAATCTTAAAGGTTTTCCCAGGGAAAGGAGTAGAGGAAGAAGACATCTGTAGGATATGTGAATTGGCTAAGGGGAAGTGAGAAGGAGGTGGGGAGGTCAATCTGGCCAAGAGAGGAGCAGAGAGATGAAGTGAGTGCTGCCATTTATTTGCCCACTCTCAATGGGATAGTGTCACAGGCACTACGTGTTGATATTTACAGCATGAGGACAGGCTGAAGTCAGCAAGGTTGTGTTTCTTCTGTTTGTCTCTGCTTTGCAAGAAGGGGATGCTGGAGGAGAAAGCATGTGCAGGACTTCAGAAACTGACTCAAGAGTTTCTAAAAGTAGCCTTGGGCATTAGGACAGTCTATATCCTCTGATGCTCCTGTGTGTACCAAAGGCTTGGTTTATATACAGAGTCCCAGTAGCTGTGCAGAGCTTTGATTAAATCTTAGTAAAATTGAGGTATTTCAGTAGCTTGAGCAATTATTTTAATTAAGAAAATATGTATTTACTTAAAATAATCTCCTGTTTCTCAACTATTCTTATGTTACACAGAGAGCTTCATTTATATTTAAATAGAAAATGTTTAATATTCAGCCTGGTAATAGTTGTTTAGCACAAATAACTATTCCTTCTATATTAATTTCCACTTCAAGTATTCACATTTGCTTGCTTTCGCTCCCTTGCCCTCTTCCATTCCCTCCCCCCACCAAAATGTACTTAGATTTCCCAGGGAATATAAGTGGTTTAGAGTAATGCAAAACAAATGATAGATTGAGTGTATTTGCAATGGCCTTTGAAAACTGTCCCAGTGTCCAAAGACTGCTCAGTTTCGTTTTTCTAAGTGTTCTGTGCTTACTGCTGCAACATGTCATCTACACAGCCAGGATGTTGTACAAGATATACAAGATTCAAGCCAACAGGATAAAATCCAAGTGATATTTTAGCCAGCTTTTCAAATGCATATTACTTTGTGACCCAGAACTCCAGAAATGAATATTAGCTGAGTGGTCAAACACAGATGGTCCATATGAAGTTTTCTGTATAACTTCAAATTTGACATGTTTTATATTATTTTAAAATATGCCAGGGTTTTGAGCATTGTGCTATTTAAGGAAGCACATATTGTTGCAAAAACAAGGACCTGAGAAGTGACTGTATTTGGCTAGATTTAAGCAGCCTTCAGAATTCATGTAGTAGTTATTGAGTGAATATTCCAGGCTGACCTATGGATGTACGAGTAATAAGATATTCTGAAAATGCAGGTTGTAGAATATGTTCAGTTTGAAGATCATAGAGTCTTAGAATGGTTTGGGTTGGAAGGGACCTTGAAGATCATCTAGTTCCAACCTCCTGTAGTGGGCAGGGACACTTTCCAGTAGACCAGGTGTCTAGTAGATGTCCTACAAACTTGAAGATTTTGATGCTTGGGTTTGTGAAGCTAGGACTTGACTACAAATGATTCTGCAAACTTGGGTCTATAGTCAGGCATCAAGGTGTTCAACTTGAAACTAGGGATGTGGGCTTTGGGGTCTTGCTGGTAATGGTGCAGAATCAGTACCAGAAAGTCAACTTGTGTGTACAGACCTCTCCAAAGGGAGAGCCCTCTTCACCAAGCATACCTATCTGCCTCTTGAGCCAAAGATGCCTAATTTTGGTAAGTGCTGTATGTGCCACTCCATGAAATGGGAACGCACCTTTTAATAGTGGTGCCCTAAACTCTAAAGTAGAAGTAATCTTTCCTTTGACTTCAGCAGATGTCTCCCACAAGTATGCAAGAAAATGTTTGTCTTTTTATCAGCAATAGCTTTTAGGTTAGGAAATAGCCAAAAGTTACAGCTTCGTTTTCTCTTGCGCATGGTTCTGAATGAAAAATAACTGAGTAACTTCTGTTTGATACTTGCACTACCTCAAGGTATTCTATCAATTGCTTATTCTCCTAGTTCTGATTAATAAAGTGGCTGATTTTTGGTAAACAGCTGGAGTGAAATGGATGTGGGAGGTAAAAATACAGTAAAACTAAGGTAGGTGAGAGGTTCTACTGATCAGTATTGGAAGGAAGGAAACATTGAGTTCCTGGAGCTCTGGGCATCACTCCTCTTGTGAGAGGATTATGGAATGTTTTGGTCATTTGGTTGCTAATTTTCAGGGTAGAATTTTATCCCAGTTGTAAGGTTTTTGCCAGCAGATGAAGCTTTCCTACTATTGAGACTGAAGTCTAGAAAGGGTATTGACCCTTTTTGACACTCACTTTCAGAGGGGGTACCTGGGGCTGTACTGTACCTGGTGAATAGGTGCCAATGCTGTGTAGAAGACTGAAACTTCTCCCCAGATGGAATAGCACTACCCAGACAACTCCTACTCACGCTACTGCTTTCTTCTGTCTCATGGCTTTCCTGTACAGCAAGGTCAGATAGAGAGCCATCAGGAGGCTGCTGACACTAATTCAGAGCAAGCCTAGCCATTTCTTCTCAGCTTTGCCAAGACAACCATCTCTGCTATGGAGAGCCAAGGTGGAATTTCTTTCTCCACTTGATCAAAGCAGCCCTATTACATCCTTCTGGAGCTTTACATATTAGCATCACATAACATCTCTTTTCACTTAACTACTCCATTCATTTATTATCCATCCAAATGGAATCTGGCAGTGTTTTCTGTATTCAAGGTTTTTTTGATCAGTAGTTGTATCTGTTGTTGGTCCAGAAAATGTCAGCTTTCATCTGTCCTCTCCCTTGCACGGAGCTTTTCCTTTTAAACCAAAATTGTTGTTTAAGTATTTAAATGTGTATTTGTTTAAGTAGCAAACTGGTGCGTCCTCTACTCATGTCAAATTTCACTAGACTGCATTTCTCTGGCTTTGCTTGTCTCGTGGCTCAGCAGATAACATATTAATGGCCTGCAAGTAAACCCAGCAGGAAGTATCCTGGAGAGAAAATGGACTATGTCTGGATTTCCTGATGGTCCTTCATTTGGATATTACTCAGGAAGATGTTAGAACTCTCGTGGAACAAATACAGCTGCTTCTTTGCATGTACTACATCCACAAGGAAAGATTATCCATGGTCACTCCTCTTATATCAAAAGTTGCTTGTATCTCCTACAGGAACGTTAAGTTCTGTGGTTTTAGTCCAATAAATGGCTGTCATTTAATGCTCCAACCAATCCTCCTAGTAATTACAACGAGCAGGGTTTCCATGCTGTGCATCAGTGATGGTTTGTGAACTTGCTTCAGTAACTTCCCATGAGCCATCAGCAGAGTTGACACAGCTGAAGTAGACAAGTCAAAGTACAGTTATGTAGTTTTGTTGTTTGTTTGTTTTTTTAAACCTAGTTTTCTAAAGTGAAAATTTCCACCATCACACTGAAGTCAGACTCTGTGCCTGAATACACTGCTACGTTTCATCCAAATTTGACAGACAGATATGTCAGCAATAGCAAGATAAGCAACTGAAGAAAAGAGAGATTAAATTCATGCCCCCCAATCAGGAACAGAAGTTGCCTTGTAATCTCAAGTAAATCTCCAGGTCACACAAACTACTCATAGGAAAAGTATTCCTGCTAAAGGAGATGTTCTGATTTGATTTTGTGTGTTACTACCCAGAGACTGGCCCAACCCTGAGCCAGGGAGCCAAAGAAAACAAGGCTTTGCAGGTTCTGTTGCTCATAGATTGGCTTCTTGTTAAGCGTATTCCTAACTTCACCGTTAGAAATGCATGTGAGCCTTTGGTTATTGGTTTTAAATATGTGAAGATGTTTTTTCCATTAATATTGTGCAACTGACCTGGGAGGTACATTTCCAGTACTTACCTTACTAACAATTCTTGAGCACAGAAGGGAAATGGAACCTGAGGGCAGAGGGCACAGAAAGCTTTACTGCATCAGATAGGATGGCAACCTGAGAACATTGCTGATGTGGGACAAAGGCTTGTATAAGGTTAGAATGCAAGCATGTCAGATTCATATAACATGGTGCGATGTCTCCGTGATCCCAGAACTCTGCCTGGGACATTGAAATTTGGACTATAACGGTCCTCTGAGTGTTGAAAAACCGTTAGGCCTGCTGCATGGCAGGCAATGTGCAAGGGCTAGTTTTCAGCTCTATGGTTTCAGTAGAACCTCACAGGTGACAGAGGAAAAGTGCTCGAGCTGAACTGCACTTTTCAGGCATGAAGCTCTCCTCCAAGTCTTCATGAGCATTTGTTGCAAAGTGTAAAAGAAGGAAAACAGTGTTATAGGAAGCAATGATGCCATATAGGCTCTAAGTAACACTGCCTAGCATGAGGACAGTGGTTCTGATGATAAATATTTCATAGGTCATTCGTGTCTGGTAAAAGTGAGCAGCAATGCATGAAACTTTCATATTCCTTCATCTATCTCCTTTTTGCAGCAGTCTTGTTTGCTGGAGGGCCTCACTCTCCTGATCCTTCTTGCTGATGAGGAAAGAAATCACTGGTTTTGATATTTTCTAAATAGGAAGAGCTGAGGCAGAGAAAACTACATCTGCTGAAGTAAATTAGGACAGAAAGAGGCACACCAAGCAAGTCTCAAAATTCCCCCCAGATGTCCAGCTCCCCTTGGCACCAGGCATTAAAGAAATTCCTCTAAGTTTTCTATCTGCATCTTTGCAAACCTAAATCCCTCTGAATGTCTGGCACTAAATCATCCACCCATGGTTACAGAAAGAATTTGAAGTATCACAGGGAAATGATCCTTCTTCAGGAACAAAAATCGTGTTTAATTGCTGCCCTTTCCATCTTGTGTGCTGTGTTCTAGAGAGTTTGCCAGCTTCAACTGGGCACTTTTCAGCTGCCAAATTCTTTGTTGAGAGAAACCCCCAAACTGCTTTGCAACAGGAAAAAGCATATATTTATCAGTGTATGTGTGTATATATATTTAAAAAATATACATAGTGTGTGTATGCATATGTTCGTATACAATAGAGATTTACAATACTAAGCAAAGAAAAGATGAGAGGGCTTCCAAGACTCTCAGCTCTCTTTTAGAGGAGAATTGTGCCTATTGCTAGTGGCTTATTTGAAGTGCAAGTGCTAGGTTGTACATTGTCATCTTTATGTCCTAAAACATAAAGATGGCAAATGAACTCTAGTAAATTCTGAGTAGCTTTTTCCCTTGTTAACTTTAATCTTTCCAGTAAACTCCTTCCCACCAGAAGCTCAGCTGGGACTGCTTGCTTAAATTTATTTTGCTAAAACAGGAACTGAACCTTAAACCCATTATTAATAAACAGTTTATTTTTTACCATGAGGCATCCAATGTAATTCATACATTATTGTCCATTTAATTAAAGACACCTTTCCAGCTGTTTCTGTAATCAGCTTAATCTAAAGCCAATAAATTCAATGGGTGCTTTAGAATCATAGAATAGTTAGGGTTGGAAAGGACCTTAAGATCATCCAGTT
>JBAFWW010001751.1:5939-18169 GCA_036873685.1 Agapornis canus
TCCTTGGTCAGAGTAAACATTACTTAGCAACAACTAAAAACATCGGTGTTATCAGCGCTTTTCCCAGGCTGAAAGTCAAAACACAAAAATGCATCAGCTACTAACAAGGAGAAAAATTGACTGCTACTGCTAAACCCAGAACACTGACAACAGTGAGAGATCCAGGGTCCTTCCCCCTGTTACATCAGTGAAGGTCTGTAGGTTATTGTAAATTTAACAAATGTCAGGGGAATTCTGTGACAGATTTTCATTCTTACACAGCAAAGCTTTGCAAGCAGCATATAATTAAACTTAATAAAACTCAGTGAAACCCCTAAAGCTAGTAATTTTGTTGAAGGCAAGTGACTTGACTAAGGCAGGGAAGACTCAATGTCAGAGTTGGACTCAGAATTCAATCCTAACACTGAACTGTCTTTCCACCTATAAAATGCTCAGCAACTGAATGAGTCCATGCTTTCTTTGCAACAGCAACTTGTGCATCAGTTCAACCAAGCTGATGTCAGGAAGCCAACATATGTGGAAGATTACAGATGTTATGGACATGTGATGGATTGATGTTAGCTGGCTGCCAGACACCCACCCAGCCCCTTTCTTACTCTCTCTCTTCAAAAGGAAGGAGGAAGGAAAAACCCATGGGCTGAAAAAACCCATGGGTCAAAAAAACACCCATGTGTCAAGATGGAGAGGTCACTTATGAATTACCATTATAGGCAAAACAAACAACCTTTGGAAAATTAATTTAGTTTATTGCCTGTTAAAATACCTCCAAGTGGTAGAGGGAGGTTAAGGAATGGGGCTTGTGGTTGGTCTATCACAGCTCCTTTCTGCTGCTCCATCCTCCTCAAACTTTTCTCCTGCTGTACTGTGGGTCCTTTCCTAGGGACTGTAGTTCTTCATGAACAGCTCAAGTGTGTATCCTCAAGAGATTCTGACCAGAACTTCCCAGTGATGTGCATTTTATGAATAGAAACATTTTCCCAGCCAAAGATGCTAGAGATGAAAACAAAGGACAATGAAAAAGTAGAAATCGTGATATTTACTTGAATCAGTCAGCCTGACCCTGTAGAAAATAGTGATGGGACTGAAAACTAGAGGACAAATACACCTGAGAGAGTAAAAGCACAGGAAATGAACTCAAAATTGGAAGAAGCAGCAGTGACACTTGAGATAGCTGGGTACAGCATTCATCTGAAGAACAGCTATTACTGAAGAGGTCTGTGTAAAGAAGGAACTGGCAGACAGTTGAGGAGATATCAGTGACAAAATCATTCCCTTAAAGACAACAGCAAAGCATATCAGAGGAGAAAGAATAATAGATCTGATGAGAAACATAAGATGCCGCTGATGCTGATTTTTAGTTTAGTCAAGTTCAAGTTCATTCCCACACAAATGGTTGCACGAGGAGTTTCAGAAAAAGCTTTACATGAGATGATCAGGTTTCTGCAATAAGGAGTTTGCTTGTCTTCCATCTTTCTCCCTTTTCCCTTGTGCATCCTCTGCCATATTTATTCCCACCTCCCTCACCAGCCCCTCTTGTTCTTTGACTGTGTGCATACCTCCTTTTCTGTTGCTTTCCTTTCTATATGATATAGTAATAAATTAAATGAAACTCAGCTGCATTTCTAAGTAGTAAGAAAATTATATTTCATTAGTTTCTTACGTTTCATACCAAAAGGAAGAAATTAATTCAATATCTTTAAATCCTTTTGTGTTGTTTCATTCCATTATTTTTGTGCTCTTTCATCCCATTATTCTTTTCTGGCTACAGAGCTGGCTTTTCTGGCTACTCCAACTACTACTTCTTGTCCTGCTCTGCTTGGAGTTTCACACAGAAGAACTTGAGTACTCAAGTAGAAAAACAATGTTACACATATAGCCGTTAATCTCCCCCTCTAACCTAAAACAACCACTGTCTTGGTCTTCCAAACATTTTTATGCAAACAGTATCAATTCATCATATTCTCCAAATGACAGAGTAGTACTTTAATGGAATTTAATTAGTGTATGTTTGCATTGCATTCCATCCTACCTGTACACAGCTTTCAGTGAAGAAGGGAAGGACCAAGCTACATCTAGGTATCATTAGTAATGAAAATGTATCTGTGCTACGTACCTCTACCTATGTAATTCTGGCCATGTATGCTGGTCATGACTACAAAAAATAGTTTGCTCAGTAACATTAACTTTTCAGACAATGAAAATAACAGGTCAACAGCTAGCATTAAATGTGCCATTCTTTGACTGAAAAATTAATTTTTAAAGCTGTCATTACTGGCGTTCAAAAAAATGCACATGGCATGTTTTTTAGTTGCATTTATCGAAAGAAAAAATCATACTCAATATGGTTTCTTTTATTGCTTCCAAACATTATAAATTGTTATTGCTGTTTATGCAGTTAGTAATCATTTTTTAATGTTTTATAAATATTTTGTAATCCCAGCAATTGTTTGCTTCCATTTTTATTATTTCTGAAGATATTGCCTAAAATGTCAAAATATTCAGTAAGTGTAAAATTATGCTTGCCCTAAAAATTATTTTTTAAATATTTTTTGAGTTCTAGTATGATATGCAAAATGTAGATCTGTAGATATTAAACAATTATTTGTTTTCACTGCTGTTCAGCAATTATATGTTTTGGAAACACTTGTAGATATCTCTGCTAGAGTTTATTTTTTTATGCTAACTCTGTAGTAACTGCTTTCACAACACTTTCCTCATTTCAATAATTTTAAGACTCAGATTTTATGTATGTTAGGTAATTTTAGGCTCAAAAATGATGTTCAGCAAAGTCTGTCCTGAATATTGAAAGCCTTAATTCATCAGAAGATGTATAATATTGTTGGTATGGGCAAATGGAAAATGTGAGAAGGACAGTGTTAAATGTGAAAACATATAAGTGATTTTAAATAGCATTCTAGAACTAGTTTAGAAAGCTTTTGATTTTTTTTTATTATCATTATTATTTTTATCATCTTTACATTTGCTTCCTTCTTCCCTCAATCTGGGAACGTAATCTTTTCTAAAGAAAGCTCATCACAAGCAACAATTAGTTTATGTAAGCTCTTGAACAATTAAGCTATTCCTGGCCTACAGCTACAGTGTTCTAATTCAAGATATACTCACATGATGGTACTATAATTAAAAACAGAGAGGAGAGAGTGTAAAATGAACATGCACTCACACTGTAAACCATGTCTTCAGTAGCTACTGGAGAGTCACATGGTATAATCACAGCAAATTAATATGAATCTAAAAATAGTGATGTTCATTTCCTGTGCGTTGCACATCACTGATACATGGTTTTCACACAGTGCTGCAGGTCACTGATAAATTAACTATAAACATTCTGTCCTCCTGAATAGATTAGTGTATCATTAGCTACATGAATACTTTCCACGACTCTTAATCAGGAGTTAAAAAAACTATACTCAGGAGTTATCACATCTAATCCAATGTATTCAATCAGTGCTATAAAATAATTATGAAAGAAGTCCATGCATGCAATATATTACTTTAATGGGATTAATTGATCTTTCACTGAATTTCATTATAAAGAAGGGTAAGATAATGAGTGTTTTATTGTCGGAGATCATAGTCTGAACAGACAGTGTGAACAAAACAACATGAAAAAGAACCCTTTTCTAAACCATTCCCCTTCACACAACTGAAAAATTCTTTCACGTACTAAATTGAGGGTCTATAGTAAAATAAAAAGCATATAGGAGGCTTTTCCAAAGAACATTAAAGTCAGTAAAAAGACTTACTGTGACTGTAATGGTCTGTAAATGCAGACAAAATGTAGAAATATGGTTATACATACCACATTCATGTTTCTCTCAGGTCCTCAGTAGCAACTCCCATTATTAGATACCCCATGGCTCCCTCTTTACCACTGGGCAATGACCATTAACCAGGCTATCATTACTATTGGGCTTTAATCTTCCTGACTGTCCTCATGGACAAAGCTAATGTTTTCTTCTGAAGTTTTAGTTGATTCTCAAAAACAATGTGACATACTGATACACTTTATGGAAGTAGCATGTTTGGTGAAAAGTTTGCTTAGCAAGGAGTACAGGTATTGTCTGCAAGTATATTTCTGGTGTGGGATCTAACAGAATTCTCTTGTTACTTCACCATTGCTACAGAATGGAAACAAAATGCCTCATACAGCAGAAGTGTCTGACAGCATTTCTCTCAGACTTTTACACTGGACTGCAGTCTACCTGTCTTAAGAGAAAGGACTTTTTTATTTTCCAGTGGATTAGAGGGAATAGAAGTAATAGCTGGTTTCCTCCATCCAAATTCTTGCCTGTTGCTTTGTAGTAAACAGTACCAGAGCATCACAAAATATGCATCAAAACCCCAAGAGTACCAGGATTGTTTTACAGGCTCAGAGTTCTCAGCCTCTGAATTCTGGTTGCAAGAGAGAAGGAATATTTTCTACTTATAACTACAGTATTCAGTTGCTCAGTTATAAAATAAATTATTTATATAAGTTATTAGAACTGAGAACTAAGTTAGGTATTGAGATTTTCTAAGGCTAAGGAAATGACAGTTTTGATAGCAAACCAAAGCCCTCTTCAGATAAGTGTCTCTGTGCAAATCACCAGACTCTTATCATAATTAATAAAATAGCCCCTCTTTAGGTATTATTATTTCATAAGGAACAAGTTAAAAACCTCAGAATAGCTACAAACTTTAGATTCCACTTTAATATGGAATGCAAGGGTTTATCACATAAATATGACTTTTTGTTTTTGTTTTTTTTTAATGATTCAAAAACATCCTGACAAAACTAAAGAGGAAGAGGCAGGGGGATTGGAGCTGGATGATCTTAAGGTCCTTTCCAACCCTAACTATTCTATAATTCTATAAGATACAGGGCTCAGCTCTGGGACAAGGCAGTAAGAGCCATAGCCTAAGGAGGTCTGCCAAGAACAGGAATGCAGTAAGTAATGGATCACAAATTGGTGCAGGGGGAAAAAAAGCTTTGGACTTACTCCTTTTTAACTCAGTCATAATTGAAGCAAAGTCCATGTTGCCAAGCTGGGGGTGCAATGGGAGGAGTCTGACACTACTGCAAGGCAAGTCAGGAGCTCAAACATCCATGGACCTTGAAACTACATGTAAAGTCCTTCAGTGCTACGAACTCTATTTACTATAGGGGAAAGCACAATCTTTGAACCTATTCACACCTTGTCTACCCCTACTGCAACCAGTGGCAGGCCTGACTTGTTATCCTAGGTGGATGTTGGTGCCTGTACCTCTGCTAGCACTCTCTGCCTGTACATTTTCAACTCAACTTTGAATTGTCTACACTGAGAAACAACAAATACACAAACCCAAACTTTCCCTTGAAAGAAATTACATTTTTTTAAGAAGGCCCAAGAATCTGAAACAGAAGGAATCAATGCTGTGAAGGGTAAGTCCTTTCAGAAAGCAGGCAGGAGCAGACAGATCTGGAGGGCTCCTGTCCCTTCACCAGCAGACTTCGTCCTCTCCTTGCAGGGAAGCAGCTGGTCACCCATAAACCTGCTGCATTTCACTGTTTTAGCATTTTGCATGCCTTTGTTTCTTAGCTCCACCACTACAGCCAGGGATCAACAGGGATTTTTTGGTATTCTGGGTGGTGTCCAGTCAGGAGGATCTACCATGGTCCACCTGGGATTTCCCACTCTTATCAGTGTTCCCCCTTCCTAACCCACAGCCAATGACATGAGACACCTGTGATCCCCTCCAGTACTGCTGCTCTGCAGCTCAAAATCCTCTCCTTGACAGCACATCTTCCCTCCATGTTCAGCAGCAGCCCCAGTGCCAGTTTAGCTGCATGCACAGACCAATGTAAAACTTACAGTCTACATCACTAAGTGCAGTAGACTCTGATTCCTTTAACTAATATAAGACCATAATACCTGTGCCCGCTTTAAGCTCAAAACTGAAATATTCCTCCATGAATGCTTCACAGCTCGTTATTGTTCTGTGGGAA
Source organism: Agapornis canus (assembly GCA_036873685.1). Lineage (NCBI taxonomy): Eukaryota > Metazoa > Chordata > Aves > Psittaciformes > Psittacidae > Agapornis > Agapornis canus. The sequence continues at coordinate 11,926 of JBAFWW010001751.1, forward strand.
AGATTGTTTTTCACTTTTTCTCAGACACTAAACTCCTGAAAGATTTGACTCTGAAGAAGTTTCCCTCTGAGAACCATGACCTTTAGATATGGCAGAACATAGACTTTTCCAGTTTCTTCCACATGTACAAGGCATTTACCCTGCTGGACATCAAAGAAAGCCACCAGGATGATAGGAATCTTTACTTTGGCAGAAAATGGCGCACAGCATATAAACAACACACAGCCCAAGATGGGAGCTGGCCTGCTGCCGTTGTCTGTGCTATCCATGACTCCCATATGTGGTTGTCTGCTATCTTGATTTATATTTAGTTACCTTTGCCTCATTTGAGTGGATTTATTTAGAAAATTCTATAAAGCAATAAATAACTAAATATCTAAGGGACCTGAAGAAACCTACACACAAAATGCCTCATTTACACCACATAATCAGATTCCTGCTGTCTACTATACACGATTTGTTGTTAAACCATAGAGATTCTGCAGACTTCTGCTCTGATATTTAATTTGTCCAGCAGGGCCTGTTTTGTTGACTTCTGGGGCTCCCTGCAAGGCCTGCTTTTCCAGACTCAGAGGGGTGGACTGAGCTGGCTTGAATGAGGAGTGTCACATTTACTGTGGGCTGGGAAAAGATGAGGGCTTTGCTTATTGCTGACATGTGTCAACTTTAAACCTGTAATAAGGGCATTTTTAGAAACCAAATTGTCTGTATGCTTTTGTCTGGAGCTGAGTGTGTTGTGTCGCCTGGATGGAGGAGGCACAAGAGGATTGTGAGGTCACATAAAACTGGATTATGACAGTGAATCAACAGGGCATTAGGAATAAGCTAATTAGAAAGGAAGAATCTGCATGCACACACACATCTTGCTAATCATGATTATGGGAAAGAAAGGACTGAGAAAATACACTGGCAGTAAGCCAGCATTTTAACACGATACTAAAGAGACAGAAAGACCTTTCCCTTAGAGACAAAGGGAAGTACAAAACTGGCAGATACAGTTGAAAAGAGCAGCCCTGTCCCACTGTGCTGCAGATGTCCCTCACATGCACACCATGCTCATCTGAAGTTCAGGAGACATGGCAGACCTCAAATCACTTCAGATCCCAAGAACAGCCACCACCATCATGGCAAGAGCCCTCAGAAATCCACGTGATTTCAGATGCAATTCCCACAAAAGGACACTGCCCCATTCAGCAGACATGACTTCATGTTCATAAGTGATAACTCTAGGGAGAGCCAGGGATCTATCACAAGCTCCAGTGAGCCACTGGCATTGTAAATTCCTGAGTGAACCATGCTGACATATTAAGGATAGACATGAAAAGGATTATATCTCTGTACAAACATCCCAGCCAGGAGCCCCACCCAGATTTCTTTGAGAGTCTTCTGACGTCCATGGTCAGAAGAGCCAGAGCCAGCTTACACACTGGCTCTGGCTGTTTCCATAAGGCCACCAAGTTCTCCCCACAGGCAAGACAACGCCTTTGAAGTGGGGTACAATAAACAGTAAAATTGTCCTTCCTCTTCAATTTCTAACAAGGAAGGACAACAGATCCTTAAAACACTGTATTAGACTAAAAACTGTAAAATGTTCCATGCTACAAAAGGAGATTTCTTAGTGTTCAGAGCGCTCCAACAGCATGTTCCTGCACCCAATAAAACCTGACGCACAAGTGAAAAACAACAGCTCTAACATGTAATATAATTAAGGAACAGTAAAATTTAGTACTGGTGAAAGCAATGAAAACTTCAAATTGTCATCTAAGACTAAGTAGCTGAAGTCACTTCCCTAAGCTAGAATCAAAGCAACCAGTTGCAGGACTTGTATTGCAATAACAAGGTTTGTCTCAAGAGGAGACACAGCTTCCTGGTGTTGCACCATTCACAGCCCACTGGTACAGTTCTTATGGTTTACAGCGTCAGATGAGACCCAGGAGTCTATACTCACTCCAGAGGCCTCTGCACAACAACCACTATTAACACATTGTCACTGGGAAATTGCTTGCTTACTTATTAATGCATCAAGTTGGCTGTTCTTCCTGCAGGAGAATGCTGTTCCATAAACACAGGAATGTATTTCCAAACCTTGACATCCAACACTTGCTTCCCTCCCTGTTCCAGATTTTTAAAATTAAAAGGGATTTTTATAATCCCTTCTTGTGATACAGACTTTGTGAAGAAACAGTTAATTCAATAGTTTGTGATCTGAGCGCTAATTAATAAATATATGAAATTAGTGTTTCCCAAACTGTTATTTATAGTGAAAGAGAAAAATAAAAACATTCCCATTCTATAGCAATGACTGGGTAGAAGTGTCTTCACTTTAATAACACTTCACTTTAAGACTTCTCACCCACCTGCCCATGAAGTTATTTATTTATGATATGTTTTTTACAGATTAGGATCTTTGATCCTGCAAGCACTTGTGCACCAAACAGTACGCTTAATCTCAGCAGGACTCATGCAGGGATACAACTCTGAAGAATTCAGGACCCTAACTGTATTTCTGAATGCCACTGGAGTATAAAAACTGCAAAGACAAAAAGACACAGTGTCAACAAAACCTCAAGGTAGAGCAGTTCCCTGGCTATGGACTGAACTGGATATCTCTAAATGATGCAACTGTGACATTTCCATTACTTTATGGCTGCACTTATAACTGGAAGGACACAGTGGCAAAACCACATTTAACGTAAGCCATGTTCCTCAGCACCCATTTAAAAAACAAAACACAGCCAAATAAACAATTTGAGACAAAATAATGTGAGCTGACTTTGCAGTATTTGACTTGCTTTCAAAACCATCTTGTGTTTTTAGAAAAGACTGCGGATTTTGTACTCTCTGTGGTATTTCCAGCGGACACAGCTCTTCCTGTGGTATTAGACCTGGCACTGCCACAAGAACTTTGCCCCTGATTGTCTCAATGAAAACACCACAAAAAGGAACAGTTTCCACAACTGGCTGAAAACATCTAAAATATATATAAGGACAGGGATACATTTATATATATAATCAGGATGAGGAAAAAGAAGAGAAAAATGTGGAAAACAGATGAAAGTGCAATGAATAATTTTACCAAAAAGAAGAAGAAGAAAAAAAAAAAACCAACAAGGATTTGGCGAAGGAGTTTTTGTTTGTTTGTTTGTTTTTTGAGAGATTCTAGTCAGGCTCAAAAGCTTTGCTCATTTTTAGCTGGTGGATTTGAGCCAGAGCCTTGCCTTGGCTCTGACTCAATTTGACTCTATAGCTTTGATTCACTGAAATCTCAGCCTTAGCTGGGGGAAGGGAGACATGTTGGTGTTGCTTCTGCAAGGGGCAGGCAGGAATTTGAGGCACTGGCTCATCCATCTCCATCCCTCTCCCTCTAGCAGTGGTGTGGGGTCCCTTGTTCCTAGAACCCTCTCAACTATACATCTTTCCAGACAGAGGTACCAGATCACCTAGCCTCACCACGCTTTTTTGATGTGTGAAAGTGGAGTCAAAGGGAATGAATCTGATTATATATAGATTATTACATGGGCTTCAGACAGGTTCAATAATGTCACAATCCTCTGGGTGCTGGTGAGGATGCTCTGTGACCATGAGACAGATGCCTTCCATACACTGGCAAGGAGCAGGGTACTCACATGTGTTTCCAGACCAGACACTGGGGTTTTTTGTCAAATACAGAACACTGCTTGGCATCACCATGTCTCTGGTACAGAGATGGGTGAAATGCCCCAACCCTCCCCAAGAGGGACCAGCTGCATGGATGAGTGGGTCTTTTCTTCTTCATGTATGTTCACATAATCTGGCCACATAATTTGACATCCCCACTGAGGCTCCCCAGCACAAAAGCAGCAGGACAGTAGTGGGTAACCTGCCTTCTAGGAACTGCTCTGAGTCCCTTTGCTCATTATGCATTATTCTAATAAGGCAGGAGATGACAATGACTGCATCAGAGTCAGATCTAAATTGATGGTCTAAAGTCTGCAGCTTTCATTCAGCTGTTTAGGTATCCAAGTCACACAATCCCCTCCGTGAACTCAAAAAAGTACATTATAGAGAAAGCAAACTGTAAAGGGAAACAGGGTGGCCTTAGACAGACACATACCCTTTGAGGCACATGGCAAGGAGACAGAGACACACAGCTAATTGCAAATTGCTGCCATTGCCATATTAGTCACGCAACATAAAATGCTGTCAAGTAACAAGCTTCATGAGAACAGCCTCTGATTCCTCCAACAATGCCAGAAAGTGGTATTGTGGCTAAAGGCTGTAAACTAAGTACTGTCAGATTTGATAGAAATGTGCCAAGATCTGCCAGCTGCACCTAGCAAGGGAAATGGGCTGTATTTAAGACCAGGCTAGTTCTGCAAGTATAGCTGACTTCTGCTTGTGGTGCATGGAGAGAAGAGGTAAAGAGATATGGCTCAGTGGTCAAAGCATATGTGGACAGCCTCAGTTGGTCTAACTTTGCTTGCAGGAGCCCTGAATTGCAATTCCTCCAGGTCAGATTAACCAAAACGTAACACTTCTTGGTTATGCCTTGTTTCCTTCAGGAGAATTAATTTAGAGATATCTTTAGTTTGTGTCTGACTATATAAAAGGTTGAGCTAGCTCCATTTTGCTGTGCTCTGCAGTAATCAGTGTCATGACTTCAAAATGCCAATTTATAGCTTCTCATTCAAGAAGTCTTGAAGAAGATGGGAGTCAGATATTCTGCTTTCTGGTATTTATCCTCATCCAGAACAAAACCTACTCTCTTAACACAGAGGCGTGTGGTAGTGGCAAAGACCCTTTCACCCCGAGCAGGGGATTTCATCAGAGTACTATTATCCCAGAACCTAAAGTAAACCTGATTTTGTGTTGCTGTGGGGTTCCTGGTGCAGGACCTTTCCCAGACCCCCCACCAGGCTCCTTTCTGTAGTTTTAAGCCAGCAGGACATAGCCATCCTGCTCTAGCAGATGAAAAAGCTCCAAAAGTGTCTGTGTAAAACACTGGCCAGAAAAAATAGATTCTAACAAGCAAAAAATTCAATGCTGGGATTAGAGAGTTGCAAAATGGTGAGAGACGATCTCTCCGGAGGGGTAGCTAAGCAACAACTGCTTTGTTTTGTTTTGAAATCTATATGAGGAATAAAAATACCACCAAGCACAGAGACAGCCCAGAAAAAATATTCTGTCCTCTGAAGAAGAGCTGGGACAGTGTCAACTACTCTGGTTGCATGCAGCGCATGAGAGAGTCTCATCTTTGATCTTTGTTTTAAACCTGCCACCTCAAAGCTTCTTTTGACAGCCTTGCAACTGACTGTTCAATGGCTCAGGTCATAGCAGGATGGCTTTACTGAGGTTTTTATTGATGGGTTTATTTGAACACAACATATATAAGGTAAGCATGCGACTCTTGAGTAACCCGATAGTAAGCTTGCTAACCAGAAATAAAGCCTCCCTTAGAAATGGTATGAGCTTATATGTACTGAGTGGCTTAAGCAAAGGTAGAGGGTTAATTAACCTAATGATCAGTACATTAAAACCCTATTAAACCAGAGAGTTCCTAATACTCGTCAAATGGAACATTGCCCTTTCCAAAGCCAAACTTTGTACTCTTAAATTCATGAAAAGCCAAAACAAATCATTCCCCATGTAAATTCTACTGGATGAACTCTAAGCTCAAATTGAGATAGGATAAGATGCTTACAATGCCATACAAAGCAAGAAATTGAAATGGCTGTATAACTGTTATGACAGTACCGAAAAACATTTACCATTTCAAAGGACAGATGCTTCCCAACCATTAGCAAGTCCAAGACAAGGTACTAGTCATCATCAGAGCAGCATTCCTTGTTCCCTGAGCCTTGACCTCTTCAAATGCTGATTGGAATGGCAAGGGACATGGGGCATGTTCTAAGCAGAAACATACTAAATCCTCACCAATCCAAGTAAGATGCATTTCCACTATTAAAACAACTGTAAAGGAAAATGAATCCCAACGGATGAAGATCCTGCTGTCAGGAAGAAATGACCAAGCAGTCTGCAAAGGCTGCTGCTGCTGTGCTATCCCCTTGGGACTCCTCTGTTACACACCTACCAGGCAAGGTGGAAAAGCCAGGATCTACAGCAGTGAGTGAGCTACTGCCTGGAATGGCCACTTGCCCAGGCAGCAGCCACAGCACATCTGCTGCCGTGCAGCAGCAAGTTAGCAAGTTTAGCCTGGGGAAGAGAAGGCTGCTTGGAGACCTCATAGCAGCCTTCCAGTATCTGA
>JBAFWW010001751.1:18269-40421 GCA_036873685.1 Agapornis canus
CTGGACACAGGGGCTTGGAGCAACCTGGTCTAATGGAAGGTGTCCCTGCCTACGGCAGGGGGTTGGAACTGGATGAGCTTTAAGGTCCCTTCCAGCCCAAACCAGCCTGGGGTTCTATGTGCCCTGGACAGACAGAATTGAGGAACTTGCATGGTGACGTTGTGCTGGTTGGGGGAGAGGAATGGAAGCCAAATTGCTGGTGCTGCTCTCCTCTTCCCTCAAAGGATTGTTTCACCCTCTGTAAACATGCTCTTTCTTTTAGCAAGAGCCTGCAGACAAAGTAGAGACCATAGCTTTGGTTTTTCACACCACCCTGAAGGATTAGAGCTGTGAGCCTGCAGCACACCCAACTGGCCCACGCTTCTCAAGCCTGGGGCTGACTGTTGTGAACAGAACTAATTGCATCAGTTAAGGGTAATGAAATTGGGGCTAAAAGTGGGTGATTTAGTGCAGGGATCAAGAAAGCCTCTGCCCCCCAAGCTCCTGCTTTTCAAGGGTAGAAGCCAGATTGTGGAACTTAGTTGAGCCCCCATAACCAACTTTACCAGAAGGCAGTATGGGAAAAGCTGCCCCTTGGCCCCAGCTCTGCTGCCAAATTCTAGAGGACTCAAAGTACCTGAAGCTTAGTTTGGTCATGCCATCCCTGAGTTAGTGCTGAGCCCATACTTCATGGACATATAATTGCTATATGCTGGTAATAGTTAGTTTCTTGCACTTACTGAAACGTGCTTCAAGCCACTGACCAAAGGATGATATCCTCCTGTGAAGTGATGCCTGCACACGCACTTGGAAGTCCCAAGTTTGGCAAACTGTATTTAAAATGAGAGTGTACATACTGCACAGGGCTTAGACCATTAGTTTTATCATAAAACAGAGTGTAGTCCCGTACTCAAGCACCATTGCAGTTTGGGCTGGTATAAAGTGAAGTAACCGGTGGTTGTGCTGGGAGGCATCATTTCTGCTGTAGGCAGGTTCTAGTGACTGAACATTATTATTGTAAGACAGGTTCATCACAACCACCTCCCAAGCACATCCTCCCACTATGTGCCAAGCCTGAAAGCCCGCAGTTCAAATGCTTCAGACACAGGCTCACAGCCAAGGGCAGTAAGATGCTGAAAGAGACATTTTAACTTCATGCAGCTGCCTGAAAATAAAGTTGTCAGTTCTCTGGCCCTGCCTGCGGGTCCGTGCATCCATACTTAAAGCCTTCTCCTCTAGTCCTTGACGTTGCTGTGCTGGGCAGAGGAACTAGAACCAGCTGCTGTGCTTGTCGTTGGCAGATCAGCCCTGGCTGGCCTGCTGACAAAGGACACACATAGGACAGTACAGTAAGAGGAATGCAGTGACCTTTAACAGCACTTACTTAACACAAGAAAAACTAAATAGCCACAGTCACATGGATGAGAGTCCTAAGGCTCAGAGGGCCCCGTAGATGTAAACATTTACTCATAGAAAAGGGCTCTTAAAAGCAGAGTTCTGTTTATCCACAGCTCTGTATTTCAGCACAAAAGAGCTCCTGCCCCAGGGTAGGAAGCTGAAGGCAGGAGAAAGGCAGAGCTCCCATTTCAATGTCCCACAACAAATGGGCATGTCACATCTACTGCATGCCTCTGCTCCCTGCAGCGGGGAGCATCCAGGTGTGTCCTGGATCATTGACAAAACCATAATCAATCATCAATTTCCTGGTCCCTGGGAACCAGCTTTTAAACAAACACCAGGTTTCCCCTTAGTATTTTTACATAAGAGGAGGCCTGCACTGGTCCTGTGTTGCCTAGGGCTGACAGGCAGCAGCACACAGCCATCCTCCAGCCACTCTGTTTCCAGTCTCAAAGCAAGCAGCTGATTCCTGGTTCTCCGCTTGCTGCCAGCCCTCCTGACCCAGCTCCACTCCTCCTTAATGCCTGGCACAACACGCTCCGCTCACAGGTTCTGTGGCTGCCAGTCCACAGAAGGGTTTAGAATATCTCAAGGCAGTGATCAGCTGCGAACGCCTGAGGGCTGCACAAGAAGCCCTTAGTTCGTATTTGGTGCTTAGCCAGAAAAGCATCAAGGCTGCTGCCCTCGGGTGCTGGGGCTGCAAACAGAGCTCTAACACCCGGACAGAGAGTGAGCGCCCCTTGATGGCAGAGCGGCAGGAACAACAACAGCCTGCCCTCCGCAGGCTCCAGCCAACACCACAAGTGACACACGACCCTCTAGCCCCTAGAGCTTAACACCGAGGTAGGGGCTGCTCGGTTGAGTGCTGCTGCTCCTGCTCAGGGAGACATCAGCCATCCCCAGTGGCCCCACTGCCCTTCATTCCACACAACTGGAACAGGGCAGGGGGGGATGCCTTGGATGGCAAAATACGTGGAGGCGGTCTGTGCACAGAGCTTGGGGCAAAGCCAAGCCACACGGACAAGGGCTCACAGAGAAGCCAAGGTCGCTGTGGGCAAGCAAGGCACCTTCACTGATAGAGAACCTCAGGGTAGCAGGAAAGCGAGCGCAAAAAAGCCTGTGGCTAGGGCTGCCTCCTCCCCCGTCTCCTCCAGCACAAAGCACTGGTGCAGCACTGCCACCTCTTGTGGCTCACAAGAGGCACAGGGAGAACACCAGCCGCATCCATCTCCTCCTAGCAGAGGCGCAGCTGCAGCTGGCCCATGCACCAGGGCATACGCTTACAGTGTGTCTGCATACCACGACTGAGGAGTTTTGTTCAGTAAATTTTACACAACAAAGGGCTGCACTGCAGAGGAAAAAGCAGCTCTATGGGGAGTACTTCAGCAACTGGTCACTTCCCACAGTGTTCTCCTACGCCTGCACATGATACAGATGCTCTCTCCAGCCTCTCACACTTAACCTCCTGCTCCAGCAAGCAAATCGCTTCAGTCCCTGCATGGATTTTTCTTCCTCAGCAAAAGTTTTGCTGTAAGTTCTGTTCTCCCTCTCCCCTCAGCCCTGCTGTGACAGCCAAACAAGCATTCAGGCTAGAACGTCACCTGTGCTGCAGTAACTAACTCAGTCCCCAGCACATAAGCTAAACTCCAGGGGTTTGATCAAAACCTCACACTGCTCATTCTTCCCCTTCGTAACACAAGGCAGTGCTGTACCCAGTTTAGCTTGGCCCGCCATGAAGAAAGAGCTGTTTGTTTTGTTTTGCTTAATTACATATGACATCTAGCACAAAATGCTCCCCAGTGTAAACACAGGTAGTTAAGAGCAATATGTACAGCCCTGGCCATTTGTTAGGGTCAGAGTCACATTCCACTTCCACAGCTGATGGAGCAGGCAGAGAGGCCACTGAGCAAGCAGCTGGACCCACCAGTGAGAGATCCCTCCCAACACACACAGCTCTTTCCCTGCTGCTACCCTGCAGCCAGGGGTGGAGAGAGTGGGTTTCCAACAGATTTGCCTGTTCTCAGGAATCACCAGCCACATCCCTTCACTGCCTTCTGCAGCCTGACTCTTGCAGGCTCCTTCAGCAAGACAAAGGGAATCTTGCAAATACCTCTGATCACCATGCTCTGTAGGCAAGGAGCACTCTGATCTGCCATGGACAACACAGCCTTGACTCTGCTGGAGATATCTGAGATGAGAAGAAATTTGCAGCCCATCTCACAAGCACTGCTCAGACAAAAGGCAGACACCAACCCAGCACAGAGATAAGCCCACTTGGCTTGGCCCAGCCCTGGGGGCAGGTCCTGTGTTGCTACTGAAGATAAATCACTTCAATTGATCAAATTGTAGCTCCCTCCTGCTCTGGGAACAGCTGTGATGATGGCTCAGATCACCAAAAGTCTCCATGAATCCCTAGTCAAAGGACAGGCCGCCCAAATAGCTCAGTAAAGCAGAACAGGTGCTGGGCTTGCACCAAGGCAGCCAATGCCAATATGAGGTGCCTAGCAGGCAGGACAGGGGAAGGCACGCAAGGCACAGGGATGTGGCCATCAGGTCGATTTATTACACACAGGAATGAAAACTTCTGTTAAAAAAAGAACTCAAAGCTACTTGGGAACATTGATGCTGGGTTTACAGGATAGGCCTCATGGTGACGAAATGGAAGTTGTATGATTCCGGCAGGCCCTGGTGCCGTGTGTTGTTAAATCGTTTCCAGGTGAAGACAGGGAGACCGCCCTGCACCGGGGGGCCGTTGATGGCGGTGGCTGTGAACGCTGAAGCCAGGCGGAAATCCGACACCTGTAACACAGGACAGGAGTCTGAGCAGAACGGTGGTGGACAAGCAGCCATCCCGCAGCCATCCCACAGCCCAAGAGATCTGATAGCAATAAGGTAAAGAAAATGAGCAAGGGGAAATGCATTGGTCAGGCAGCATTCTTCACCTGCACGGAGGTATCTGCAGGCACAGAGCATCCAGCTGAAGGGCAGCAGCAAAGTACAAGCCCGCCTGCCCTCTAGCCCTTGTGCTGCCCAGTGTGAGAGAAGCAGCACATCTGCCTTTGGGACAATCTTTCTTGGGTTTGTGTCTCTAAAAGAGGTGGAGGTGCAGTGGGCAGCTTAAATGGCCCGATCGAAACTCTGCCGCATGTTAAGCACTTGGGCTGTCCCCTGCGGCAAGTCAGGGAAGGACAAAAGGCAGCAGAGTTAATGCTGCTGCCCAGGTTCCACCCTATTCCTCTATTACTACTCAAGAGGTCTCCAGCCTGCTCCATCTTCCCAAACTCAGAGACACTAAAATTGCTCTCAACTGCTTGAAACTGACAGGTTTTGCCTCTGATCTGGACTACTTCTCTCAGTGCATCCCCATCCTCCCTCAGCCCATTCTTGTAAACTGACTGGACACAAAGCAATGCCAAAACACAGCACTGGTGATGCCAAAACAGCCTCCACAGGGCCCATCCTAGCAACCAACTCAAATGGCTGGGACCCCTCAGGACACAACACCATGCAGCTTCCCAGCACAACAGGGCTGGCCTGGATAGCTGCTTACTCAGCTATTGCCCCTCACAGTGAAAATACCACACAGGCTGCCCAGAAGCACTGCTGCTTTCTGCAGGACAGTGGCTCTGAGGATTTTCCTGCATGCCCCCCAAAAACAAAGTGATCTTTAGCAGGCTTTGCTCAAAGCAGTTCCACAGAGAGGTGGAGCACTGGAGCAGGGTGACTCAGTAGAGAGCCGGCTTTTGTAAAGGTAAAGCTAAGTGGGACTGAAAAAACATTCCTGTGGGCTCTGGGGAGGCACCCGCACAGCCCCCATGAACAGGAGTCAGAGGACTCACCTTCCTGGAATGATGTGGTGACTCCTTCCAGCCTTCTCTTAGGCTTCTCCTGCTGCAAGGCTTTGGGGTTTAACCCCTAAGCACCACAAGTTCCCATCATTCTTTTCCTACACCTCCCCCTGTATCCTCTGCCCTCTGCCACCGTGCCAGGACTGGTGTCAGGGACAGGAAACAGGACTCTGCACAGACCTCAGGATCTGCCCAACCACCTGGACAGCATGAAAGGAGGGAACCAATGGGCCTGGCCATATATGTCTTAGTGCAGGGAGACATCCTACAGGGCTCATAGGAGCACAGAGGCTGCAGCAAACATAGAGCAGATATTGAAATGGAGGTAATCTACCTTGGAGTCGTAGCAGCCTGCAGGCACTGGAAAAGAAGGATTCAGGTCTTCCCGACAGCAAATGGTATTGCAAGGATTGTGCTCAGCATAAGGATCATGCTGGTAGTCTGGAGAGAAATATGGTGGGGTGGGAGGGAAGAAAATAAAGTAAGTCCCCTCACAAAAAGCTGATGCAAAGTGTCCAAGCCACTAAAAGCTTGGTAAGTGAGCTGGTAGAACAGGTCCATCACACTGCTCTCATGCTCCTCACCAGGTATCAGCTAGAAGTCAGCACTGGAGACAGGACAATTAGTAAACAAGCTCCTAATCCAAGTCCATACAACTGTTTCTGCATCCCAAGAGAACCACTGTCAACCTCTAGCCACAAACATCTGCAACCCCACATGGTGAGACCTTGCAGGAACATTGTCAGGAGACAAAAGCAGAAGAGCAAGTGAAGCGGGGACAAGATGTGGAAGGAAAAGCATACTGTTCTGGACTAAAGTAAGTAGCATGAAGGAAAGCCTTCAAACACCCACTGTAGCAGCTGCAAACTAAGGTGGACAAGCCTCAACATCTAAGAACATGCTGCTACTCACAGCCAAAACATTGGCAATACCCCACCCTGGGAGAGGCCTCCCAAACCCCAAGCCCAGTAATCAGCACGCTCCCTATAATTGGGAATAAAAATATAGCATCTAAAGCTATCTGTACTTAGAGATGGGCTTAGCCAGACGTTAACTAAGCTGGTTGTAATGCAGTTAAGAACCCCCATCATGGAAAAGAAGAACAGAGCATTAACTGCCAAAGATTATTTGCATGAACAGGAAAAAACAAACTGAACCAAAACCAACCAACCAACCAACCAAACCCCACCACCACACACAAAAACCAAAACCAAAAGCCCTGTAGTTTTACCCTAAATTCTCATCTGATTTGACCTAACTGTTGCTTAGGATTTAAGGCTTTCAAGATTGACAGGCTGTAGATGCATTAGGGAACAGCACCCCACAGAGTCTCTTGGAGTTATCTGAAACTCCCTGGAAAGGTCAAGCAGCAAGCTTGAGAGCCCTTGTTCTAGAAGGAACTCAGTCTTGTTTCTATTAAGAGTCATTTTAGCCTGGTTTTGTACCTCAACCATGACCTTGTGTTACTCTTTTTTGTGTGTACTCTGCACATAGGGTAACAGAACTCTGCTCTGTTCATGAGGCTGCAGCTTCCCACTATGACCCAAGAAATAAAAGTAACACTGCTTTATTACAATCAGCTCCACAGTACATAAACATGTGTCTTACTGTTGTATCTCATGATGTACTTCATGCTTTCCAAACTGGTCACCTTGCTGTGGTCTCGACGGAAGATTTTTGCTCTTGGAGCAAGCTCATAAGAGAAATCCATGCCATACTTCTCAACGTATGCTGCATACCCACTGAGATTGTAAATCGTTTTATGGAAAGGAATATTGTATGAAGGCCAGTAACCTGCCAAAGACAAAATCCAATCTATTAATCACTTAGAAAAGCTGAATGCTCTTGCTTATATCCAAAAAGAAAATGAATCATTTTCCATGCCGTGTTGCCTTAACAGCATGTCGAGGAATAACACGTCAAACTGGTTTGAACACAAGAAAATAAGGCAATAGTCACTGGCACGACCAGGGTTGACTCCCAGTATAACACCACTGGAGCCTGCACCCAGGCAACCTGCCTCCAGCCTTCCACCCTGCAGCCTCATTGTGCAAAACAGTGGAGAAACTTGCAGGAGTCTGAAGTGAACCCATAGAGAAACCCCCTGCAGAGGTTTCCCTGCTCAGCCTCAGAGGACCAAAAGGTCATTCGCCTCCACCAAACTTCCCAGCTTTTTCCCAAGCCTCCCATCTCACCACAGCAGAGTAACACACTGTGCTGACACGTCAGGGACAGACAGATACCCACAGACACACACAGGCCACACACAGATACATGTTTGGAAAGTTGTAGTTGCACACTGTAATAAGGAAAGGTGAGGGATAGCTGCACATTTGCCAGTATCTGCCTTTGAGGGTTAAGAAGTGGTTGATTGGCAGAGCAGAGCCCTGCCCTAACCTTTCCAAAAGCAAGTACAAATCCTGCAGTTTTGCTGACTCTAAAGAGCAGGTTTAACAACCAGACCTCCAGAGAGAGTTTTAGATAGCTGACATACAACTGCCTGAAACAAGACTAGTGTAGAAAGCAAAACTGCTTGTAAAGAGCCAGAAAACCATCCAGTTCAGGATCTGGGTACAGCAAGTCCTGGAAGAGATAAAAAGTAGATGCTTATACCTTAACATTTAATTTGTTGGGGTTTCTCTTGCAAAGCAGGCAGCAAGGAGTGTTCAGGGAGAGAGTACATAACGTAAGCTAGCCCCAAGAGCAGCACACTTTCAGACTCTCTTTGAGCTACTAGCATTCCTGGTGTCAGTGGGAATGTTGCTTCTCAAATGACACAGACCAGAATTTGGCTTAGAGTTTTACTACTTTATTTATCTAGATACTGGTAAATGCAGCACTCCATGTATTAATGTCAGCCCACCATGTGAGGAGTCTTGCTGTGAGATACTTAAGAAAAAACAAGTGGGACTCACTGTGAGCAAGACACACAGAAACCAAGCCCCCTGAAGGATGGATACACAGGCAGCATGAACACTGGAACACCACCTGAGCTGAGACCTTACCAGCCTGGGTCCTGCCTAACATGCAGTCGCCAGGAACACCCTGTCTGCTGTCATTTGCTTACATGACCTAGAACCTACATGAAGGAAAAAGGTTGTGCACACAAACTGTGTTGTAATAGAGGCATCCTCCAGGAATGAGCACACTGGTCAGCCTATGATGACACGGACCAGGTGATACAGATACATCAGCTCCATACCAGTAGGGTTTAGCTGTAATTCAAAAGGCTGCTATCATCTCACATGAATGCAAGTGCATACAGATGACTCCCTTATCCCACCTGGAAAAACTCTGTTTAAATTGCTAAAACAGGAGAAGCTATTCAAATTTTCCTCCAACAAGAGCTCTTCTGTGTCTCAGGCTCTGCAAGACTGCAAAATCCCATGCAGACAGTGCAGTGCCCAACCTAAGGTAGGCTTTACCCAAGGGCTGCTATAAGCCAATGAAACCTGCCAGTTAAGCCTGGAAGGGTGAACAGTGACAAAAACAAGTCAGAAATGGTGCAAAGCTGAAGGGGGGTGAGAAGGATTACATGAAGGCAGCAAAAATTGTCTGAAACAAAACAGCTTCCTCCTCTGCCGATCAGAGCAAGAGGTTCAGCAATATCAAGAAAAATGGGAATACTTACACATCCAGTGGAAGAGACTCAGATCCCGGGTTCTGATCTGATGTGTTACTTTTGATGCTTAAATCAATGTACTACTCACTCATCATAAAGAAACATGATCTGCAGCACACTCCTGTGCCCTTAGGCATTGTGGCAATGCCTGAAATAAACCAGAATTTTCCAAGGAGACAGACTCAGGGGAAAATTCCAGAGTGATAACAGAGCTCTAGAAAAGTTCAGAAGCTGAATCTAACAGAACTTCTCTCATATTTTAAAGCTCGTCTTCTTGCATGGTGACACACTCACCAAATATTTCAAGTAACCTACAGCATCATAGTTACTTAGTAGTACTCCAAAGAGACCTCACCTTTTTCCTCATGGGTCTCTAAGACAGGGCAAAATAATACCAGGAAAAAAGGCGAGAAAAATAAAGAAGGAAGGTAAAGTCTATATTTCACTTCCCTGGTTCTAAAAAACACAGACACTCACCATGTTTATGCCATAGCATAAAGAAAAAATGAATCCAACATAACAGACCTGGCAACAGAGCTTTCTATCTTGCAACTCAGCACTAGTGTTCAGTAAGCCCTTCCCAGTTACAAAGCATGACTCTCCATCAGCTGACACAAAGCGATGGCTTTCCTAAGCCAGTAAGTGCTATAGGAGCTAATACCTTTCCGGAGAATATTTGTTTGATCAGAATACTCCACAAGGGTTGGGATCTGCTCAACAATGTACAATGCGCCGTCATCAAGGCTCTTCTGCAGCTTGACCTTCTTCAGGTCCAGCACCATGTACTGATTATTGTAGGTCCCTAGGTATGAGAGCAAAGAGAATTATTTGTCCTGCCTGTGGAAAGAAAAAAGTACAAGGGGGAAGGGGAACAAGTCCTGTTTCCTAAGACTCATGTGAAAGCGTACTCACCTGAGTTGCACTTCGAGAAGGTTTCTGCCCAAGATTTGCCACCATCTGCCATCATGTTAGCAATGCGGACCCTCTGCCAAGCTAACAGGGATTCAGGCACCACTTGCTTAATGAGGCTTTGGTTGAACACACTGTTGGTAGTCTGCAACATTACCAAGCCACTGCCTAGTATGTAAAAGTCATCCAGGGACACCAAAAAGCCTTAAACAGCAATAATACAAATTTGTTATTTTTGTGAACCTTTGATATACTCATAGAACAAAAAAGAGCGACAAGTGAAGAGAGCATGAATGAGTCAGCATGTGTGTGTGTGTGTCTGAAACCAAGCTGTACAAATACCAAAGATGAGGTGGCACATTCTGCAAGTGCTGCAAGCCTACATGTCAGCAGTTTCTCATTTGTCATGCTTTCAACACAGCCTAATTGTTTGTGTAGAGCATTTGCTTCATCCCAAACTTAGAATAGTCAGGGTTGGAAAGGACCCTAAAATCACCTAATTCCAACCCCCCTGCCATAAGCAAGGACACCTCACACCAAACCATGTCACCCAAGGTTCTGTCCAAGCTGGCCTTGAACACTGCCAGGGATGGAGCACTCACAGCTTCCTTGGGCAACCCATTCCAGTGCCTCACTGCCCTTATGTCAAAGCGTTTCTTATTTACATCCAGTCTAAACTTTTCTTACCCATTTTTTGGGTAAATTTTCCTTACCCATTTAATGGGTTTTACCCATTAACCCTTGTCCTATCCCTACAGTCCCTAATTAATAATCCCTCCCCAGCATCCCTATAGCCCCCCTTCAGATACTGGAAGGCTGCTGAAGTGTTGCACGTCAATGAGTTGTTATACTGTAGAAGAAGAAAAAAATGCAGTTAATATATTTTTGGATGCATTAAAAATGAGATTTTAACCTTGCCCTTGAGTTTCCTTAAACATTTTTCTTTCACTGGATTTCCACAGAAAAGATAATGAGTTTTCTTTTTTTCAAATTAGGTTTTTTGAGTGTGTTAGGAGGAATCGCCCTCCAGAAGACCTCCATGTTATGTGGAAGTTGCCCTTCTTCAGCTACCTTGCTGTGTATCTAATATGTAATCATATATTCATTTTTAAGCACTACATGAAATGTCATCACTACAAACCGAGTACTTTATTTCAGTCTGACTGATATTAATGAATTTTCAGTTTTGGCAAAACAAAGATCAGTAAAGTTAAGCTGGAGATGAGCAACATTCCTTGCCTTCCAGAGAAAAAGTAAACATTTAACTCCCTATTTGCAGTTAATAGTATTGCAGAGCCACACTATTTAAATACATATCTGGGCATATTCCCACCTACTTATGACAACTAGTGAAAGCATCTATTGTTCATCAAAAGCAAAAAAAATACTTATGGGTGGATAACTCAGTTCTTGTTTTTATGTTGATTTTGCACAAAACAAGACTTTGCACAGCTGCTCTTTGGAAGATAAGAAATACTCAAAACACTGTAACAGACTTGTGAGTGGAAATGCAAGGAAGATGCTCTTTACTGTGAGGAATGGGTTGCCCAATGAAGCTTGTGAATGCTCCATCCCTGGCAGTGTTCAAGGCCACATTAGACAGGGCCTTGAGTGACAAGGTCTAGTTTGAGGTGTCCCTGCCTATGGCAGGGGGGTTGGAACTAGATGATCTTAAGGTCCTTTCCAACCCTAACTATTCTATGATTCTAAGTTCTCTTACAGAAGAGAATAGTATTTAGCAAAAGCAGGTTTAGCCTATTGAACTGAAATTCCTAAATCTTAGCGATAGACCACCACAGTTGATTTCAAGGTAGCTTGATAATTAAATCTTTACTAGCCTGAAAATCTCCTACTGAACAAATCTACTAGGACTATTTTTAAGAACCTGTTTCAACATTTATAAATAGCATTCTCCCTTTATCATATGAGAAGAAAAATACTGTGACAGATTCTTTTAACATTTATAAGTACATTTTATCTAAATCATGGAGCAACGTTCCAACAGACTGGCACAGAAAACTCCCTTTCATATCAGCGCAGCATGCAAAGCCATCCTGTCTTACTGAAGCAACAGCAGAATGTCAGAGGTGGGACTGCCCCACAGCAGGCAAAGAGGAAGTGCAGGCATTGCGGAGAGCTGCCCAATTCCTGATAAACTCCTGTGGTGTTCATAGTGTGGCTCCTCGCACAGCAGAAGAGGTGGAGGTAAAGAACTCTCCAGTGAATAAGCTCTAGCAGCTGGGAGGGAATGGTCTCCAGGGGGAAAATTCTTAACAACCAGCTTCTGAACAGAACTCCTGGGGGAGTTACACACTTCTTTTTACACTCAAACCCCTGGTAGGGATCTATGGCATGTACTTTGGTTAAAGTAAGATAGAAACTTATCCTGTTTCTAAGGCTCAGGTCTGTATCATACTGAGGTCAGAGAGTGACCCCCTCTGATTTTGAAGGGCTTTAAACTGGATCTTGGGTAATTTATATCACACATATTTCTAGGTACTTTGGCCTGTCTTTCAGGAAGCAGAATCTATGTTTGAGCACCTTAAGGGCTCTTGCCATAATTATTATTTTCTGGTGAGGACAAACTTTCTGCCTGCACAGCACAGCAGACCGCCAAGTTGCTGCTGTTGCTCATGTTGGTTAGACTGAAGGCAGTGGAAGGAGACACAGTAAAATGAAATTACAATTTCATTGTGATGAGTCCAAACAAGCAGCCATTGGGGCTATGCCCTTCTCATTCCAACAGATGGAGACAGAGACCTTTGGCTTAAGGATCACACCTCAATCTCAAAATTTACAAATTCAGGTATTACCCTAGTTCACATGTTTCCATGCACATTTCCAAAAGCTTTGGACTTGCATGTAACTTTCTACCAGTGGAACAACAACAAGGGAAACAAATCCATTTACAGGATTATGTATAGAAATAAAATGGAAGGATGAACTAAATAAACTCAAACCCAACCAACCGAAAAAACCCACAACACAAAACAAGCCCACTGGATTACATCCTACTGCTAGATTATATTATACTAGATTGCCTCCAGTCACAGTCCAAAAGCAGTGTCGGGATCAGAAGCAATAGGTTTGCTTAAATTGTATTTAACTAACTTAAGTGAAAGCTCTCTGGAGTTCCAGGAAAAAATCTGATAGTTGGAGGAAAAAAAACACATTTTCACTGTTTATCATACTTCAAAGGTATGGATGCTCTCTGTGCTTTGTAACTGCTGACTGAGCAACTGAAGCCCATGAGGGCTCTGAGGTGCTCTGTGCTTCAGAAGAGCATGTCACATGCCCAGAATATGTGGGGTTTCCAAAAATATTCCAGTATACAGTAATGTTGCAGCAGGTCCTGTTGACATTGCCTTCTTCTGGACCCCAAGGAGACTGTCTTTCTTAGCAATGTAGAATTCAGAAGAAACCATCTGAGTCATGTAAGGTTACTGAAATCAAAATACCTTTCAAAATATATTTACCTGATATATTTGTTTAATGTAGCCCCTTCTCCTTTTTCTGGAAATACAAAGCAAAGGAACTGTCAGTTGCACCATGACATCTCCCCATCCCACCTCCATCATACAGCCAGCTGTCCTCTTCCAAGCAGTTGCAATTCACTGTTACAGCAATATGTGATTTTTTTTTCCAATACACTCTTTCTGCTCCAAGCTCATGACATTCACTGTAGCAGTTGGCACTCTTCCCTCCCTCCAAGCTCAAATGTTTCACCTTCAGGAAATGTCCCAGCTCCTCTGGCCAACAGGATGAGAGACCTGAGTTGGTTTCTGTACTTGGTTTTACTGAAACAACTGTCAACACTGCCAAGTTTCTAAGCTGGCCATTTGAATCACAAATCTAGACCTATACATACTATATACTTCTGACCTATACAATAAACCATACCACTAACAAACAACAGAGACAATTCCCCTTTGATACATATACTACTTTACTTTCTGAACACGTGCTGGATCACATCTGAAAATGACAGTGTTAATTAAACAAACAATAACTTGTTTTGACTATTTAAGACCAGAGGACTCTGATTAAAAACTGTTTGCCTTTAAGATAAAAGCAAACCTTACAGGTGTTCACCTTACCACTTTTACAAATAACTTGTGAAACTAAACAATAAATTCAGTATCTATGCATGTCCTGCTTCTCTTTTCAACAGCTTTAAACTCTGTACTTTCCTTACTCCTCACCATCTTGACTGATTCACCTTTTCTTTGCCCAGCTTCCTCACCTCCAGACTCCTCTACTCGGCCCTAATGTGTGCTGCTACCATCTCTGAATTTCTCCTGGTTTCCAGTTACTATTGCTAACTCAAAAAGCTTTTTCCCCACTTAGAGTGCTCTGTATGTTTTTCACACCATCTACATCTTTGCACCCTTCAGCTTCTTCCATACCATTGTTCCCGCTCTTACTTTCTCAGCTTTCTATCTTTCTCTTGCAGCCAAAGCAGCTTCTCACTTCTCTTGAGCCACCTTTGCCTCTGAGCCTCATTTGCACAACAGTTCATGCAAGACCTCTTTTTGTCTTTTCACCCTTTACTCATTAGCTACCTCTATTTCTCCCTAAAGAATTTCTTCATAGCATGACTTTGCCTTTCCTTACATTAACTCCTAACTTCTTCAACACAATAATTCTATCTTGCTGAGCAAAATTTCATTATTTCTTCACAGAGAAGAAAAGGTTGGAACAAATAACCCAAATGTTATGAGTTTCTTGAAGATCAAATGCACTGAATCCAACAGGGAGTTAAAGTTTTACATTAGAACCATGTTACTGGGGAGAGAAAGAATATACTTTAATAACTTCAGTGTCAAAGTAGTTCCTTATTTTGAATTTCTAACACTAAAATGTTGTTTCATTTGGCAAATATCTGATTTGATAAGACAAGGCAATGGAAAATGGTCTAAGCAAGACTCATCACTGTCATGAAGAAGGATACTTTGTCTGGAAGCTCACTCCTTTGACTTTCTTCAGCAACTGCCTGATTGTTAACCAGACTGTGATTCCACTTGCAAGTCTGACTTACTTCTGAAGCCATAGATGAAAACTGAAGCTGCAGAGGTTACTAAAAGGCAAGATCAGCACTTCACTGGGGATAGTTGCAGCTGGTCTAAACCTGCATTTGCTCTACTGCAGCTGATGGAACACTGGCAGCTCACCAAGGCTGAGGCTTTTTCCCCACTTCATTTCTAAAGAAGCGTTGATTTGAACAAATCACGCAAAGCACAATTGTGCTCTTTTGAAACTAAGGTGAACTGCTGAAGGGACAGATCCAACAGAAAAGCCGAGGCTAAAACTGTATGACTGCTCCCCTGAGAAACAAAGATTATGCACAGCAACATAAAATGTGCAAGTTAATAGCCATGATGCAGCATGCTAAAGAACTAGCTGCAGCATATGAATAGGATGTGGCATCTTCAAAAACCTCTCTAGAAAAATAAACCATATTCAGTTCCATGTAATCATTTGTGCACAGAGACTACAGCAATATTAAGCTTTCATAAACCCTTTGAAAATACCCGGAAAGCAACTCAGGCAGTATTTAAGTAAGCCTACAAAGTCTAGGAAGCAGTATATAGTACCAAGCTATCACAGACACACAGTATAGACTTTGAAAATATGCTCACACTCAACTTCCTAAACAGACAACAACAATCAAAACCAGCACTTTGTATTTTACTCAAGTGAAGGACAAATAGGTACCACATCACACACGTTAGGAATATAGATGTCCAAATTTGTCTTTTTTTTTTTTCCCCTAATCATAAAAATATACACTGTTTCTGCACAGGAGAGAACAGAAACAGCATCACACATGTCTGGAAGGAAAATGCTGTATGTTTGGGCCAGAAAACATGAACGGATCATAAAACGGTTTGGGTTGGAAGGGACCTTAAAAATCAAATAATTCCAACCCCCCTGCATTCCACATCCCTTCTGCACTCGCTCAACAGCGTGTCAGCCCCTGGCCTCTACAAACTCTAGAATGACAGCAAAACATAGCCACAATCTGTCACCCCACGCTGAAATGCACCCATGTAGACCGTAATGTGGACACTTTCAAACATCATGGACTCCAAACACAGGAGAGGTAGGCAAGGGCTTTCCCTTGGGCTCCGGCTGCTTGCTCCTGAGCCCTGCTGAACCTTCCGCTTCCAAACCTCATGCTGTCATACAAACATGTCACAAAGAAACCAGGGTACAGAATATACCTTCGTATCTTTGTGTAACACACGTACCATGACAATGACTGAAAGTAGAGCACGTCTGACTTTTGCAGTAAGAAAAGTAAGCTTAGAAATGTAAAAAAAAAAAAAAAAAAAAAAAAAAGGGGGGTTGGGGAGCTGAGGAAGCCAGAGTTCAAGTTCTTGGTCTACCACAGAGTTTTTGTATGGCCCCAGTTGAGTTGTTTATTCCCTGAACGCCTCAGCAATAGCTTCGTGGGTGGTGCAGGGGAGAAATACATTAAAGACTGGGAGGTATTTGGATGCAGGAATACTCAAGAGCTCTAGGACTGGCATATTTATATATACAGAAACCACTCAGAGACAATCATTCAGAAAGCACTAAGTTACAAAATAATAAATGCATTAATCTTGACAGAAAACGTTAAAGCATTAAAAAGAGGAAAGTATCAGGGGATACAAGAACTGTGATGATTTCCCCTAGCTAATTACATGGTCTTAGAACTCAAGAGCAAGTACTTTCTTATAAAAGTAACTTCATTTTTGTGAGGGATTTCTGTTGTCCACAAAACCAATGAGCAGAAACACACCTGGAGTGCTGTGTCCTGTCTGACCTGTAACAACTGGAAGCAGCTGCAGAACTGCAGCGTAAATCACAGTCACTTCTGCAGATGCAGCCAGCTTTCTGCAGATTGTCAAATGCTGCTGTAAAACTACAGAGCACAAGTTTAACTTGCTTCTTAATGAAAATACGAGCTAGATTGTATAACCTCTGCCCAGCAGTTAAAAAGAAATCAGTATTAATAGGGGACAATACAACTCTCATCTGAGAGCTCACTAGCTTTTCTTGGAACATTTCAGCTGAAAAAGCAAGACATATATTTGACAAATACATGCCAAGGGGTTTAACTTTCCACAGCATTTTTTTTTAATGACCAAAATATTTCTTTGACAATTACTTTTTAAATGTGAGAGAGGTTTTGAGTTTAAATACTGTAACTTGCCATAGCACAAACACGCCATGAAGAGTTTGTTTTAAAAGTAAATTCTGACTGAAAAGGGGAATGTTTGCTCTTTGAAGGGCATTTCCTTTCACTTCTATTAGGCTGATAGAGCAGTTTTGAGAGAAAAATCACAACTGAGAAAAGTAGTGTGTGAATAACTCTTGCACCTTGCAAAACAGTTCAAGGTTTTTCTGTTAAATGTATACAGTGGTGCTAAAGAAGAGGCTATTTTCCTGGTATCTTCATCTTTTGCTTTTAAGCCAAAGGAACATGATGTTAAATTCTGCATAAATATAGCACAAACCAGAGTCCTTTGTGCATGTTCTTGAACTGTTTCAAGAAGCCCTAGAGATATCACATATTATCCCATGATTCAAACCTTTAACCTTGAGAGAAAATAGAAAAAATCTGAAGCTGTTTTGTGTAACTCAGTACAGCATTGTAAATACTGTAACAGTGATTTGATAAACACAATAGAAGGGCTTTTAAAGTGAACATATCTTGTTTGCCAAGTATAGTACATGTTTTGGTAAAGACTGTTTAAAAACGCAAAACATGATTAAGTACGCTAATATTTTTATTGTATCCACTTCTCTGTGTTGCCTGATTTCATCTCTTTTAAGAGAAATCCTGGCATGTCTCAGTTTTAAGGAACCCAGTATCACTCTATTTTACTAAAAAAGGTGTGTGATAATTTCTAAAACAAAATAAACTTGGGTTTGATCATCTCTGCCTGATATATAGAGTATTTTAAGCAAAATCAATCTGCCCCAAGTACCAGAAGTAATTCTAAGGGTAATAAAGTGGAAAATCTGTAGCATGAAGAAAGTGGGGTGTACACAAATGCACTCCCCTCTGTGCTCATGCAACTTGTACCAGACACTATGGATTTATGTTAGTAGCAAACATTCCATTTCACATAACCTCTTACTAATGAGCAAAACACATCTGTTTTGTTGAAAGTCTTCACCAGATAACATTTTGTTGTATGAGATACAGACCCTCCATGGGCAAGGAAGAACAGTTCACTACAAAACCTTTTCTCCTGCAACATCAGTCTCCCACACCAGTAACATTCCAGCAAAACAAGGAAACTGCCAATCCGGGTGTCAGAGCACTGGTGCGTTCCAGTAAGAACACATCTAACTCAAGAGCAAAGATGTGGTATAACAACATTGGCCCAACAGGACGGGGGAAGAAGCCTGTATAAATACATTACATGTCAGAGCAAGGCAGACATTGCAGAACCACTTCTGTATTCATTTCCTCTTAGAAGTATTAATAATTTACCAACTTTTTTATAAAAGCAGCACTGGAGCTGCATCATCGCATTCCAAGCAAATTCTAGGTATTCACGTAGTTGATTGTTTCCTTTGTCTCTTAGTTCAGTCCTGCCCTTTAGTCCCACTGGCCTTCTGTAAATTCCCAGAGATAGCTAAATGGAATGAAACCAGGATTTTATTAAGCTACAAAAGAAAATAAATTATGCTGAAACTCATGTGAATATTTAGAAATTTTTCCAAACATGAGGATAAATGTGCAGCTCTCGTGAGGAGACACAGGAAAAAACAATTCCATTAAAGGGTCACTTATGCTCAGAACATTCAGAAAGTGATGGGAAAAAAAAAAATGAAGGAGAGAACTTAATGTCAGGGCCTCAAATACTCCCTTGCCTGTCCACCAGGGACAGGACAGAGCTTTCCTGGGAAGCACTGTCCCCTTTTGCACAAATTAAAATATTTCTGTCTCACTCAGATCCAAGCTATCTCCTTCTGGATTGTACAGCTAGCACACTCTTCAGTCACAGATGGTAACCAGATGCAGTGCTGGTTCCTAAGCCTGCAAACAAGAAACCCCTCACTCATTACCTCTGCTGCTCTGAGCTGGGTGGGCTAAGGGCTTCATGCTGTCAGTCTTTGGTGGGTACTTGTGCAGGTTGCCACAGTCGTCCTTACCACAGCCCCATTGCTATCCTGCTTTGCAGGAGGAGAGGCACCTTCCCAGAGCTAGGGAGGCAGGGAGAGTGAGAGGCAGAACAGACCCACCACTGCAAGGAAGCAGACAGGCAGGTAGCAAGAGCCAGACAAACTTCTTCCTGGCCTGCTGCAAGCCCAGAAAACTGGAAGAAAATGAGGCAGGGGAGGGAGCAGAGCTCAAATCATTTTACAGTCCAGGAATGACTTTAAAAAAGGTGCTGCTAGAAGGATACAGTCATCACCTCAGCAGTTACCTGAACAACTTTCTCACAGAAAGGAACTACCAACAAAAGCCAAGGAAGGCTCCTCTTGCACCTCACCAAGATCCTTTTTCCATTCACCCTGGGAGGCACTAATACATCCTTTGTGATTAAAAGGCAGGACATAAGGTATGCGGCTTTACAGTCCTGATGCTTCCTCTCCACTGCTTTACAAGGAATCCTGACCTTACTGAAGAAAATGGCAAAGCTCCCATGAGACTTTAATAGGTACAGAATTGGGCAATTACAGCCTGGTGCATGAAGGATCCTGCAGACAGCAAGAGGAAATGCATGTGCCTTAGTGCTCCCCTCTCTGCTAAGTTGTGTTTGCAAGGCTGTGAACGTGGTATAAGGTTTCTCTAGTGCAGAATCAATTAAAAGTCTCATCTGTGGAGAAGAGATTCTACCAAAAAATTCCTTCCTGTTGTGAGATATTTATTTTTTCCTTAGCAGACATCAGAACTCTCTTACTTGAAAATCCATGTGCAAGTCTCCAGAGGGAAGCTTGAACTTATCCTTCAATTACTGAAAGTTTATTATTATTTTCTCATGGAAAAAGTCATGGATGTCTTGTAATTCTTCATGTTCCCATCTTCTAAAGTTGACTGCATCTTGACCCAGAGAAAGGCTTGGGAGCCCGCTAAAACAGGAGGTAAAAGACAATTCTGAGACAATTTACAAGATGTTCTTTCCTTCCAGACATTAATGCTATGACTCACAACTGGGTGCTGGAAGTCTCCTGAGAGTAGTAAGAAATCTATATGTTCACTTGATGAACTTTCCAGAGCAAGAATGAACTGTTTCTGTGTTTTGTAAAGTGATGCAAAATATTTTGTGTCAACAGAACTAACACACCTGATATTTTGGAATGCTTGCCCAGTCTGGGATACTGACCCGCACAGCACCTTCATAGCCTGGAATCGAAATACCTCTACATTTTAAGGAGATGGAAAGGGTAAAGGTTGGAAGCCTAGTGGTGTGCCAAAAAAAATTAATGTGATTTTAGTCTGTTCTGTAAAGTGTCTCGTCTCATGTGTTTTCTTAGGGCCTTATCCAAAGCTGTTTGAAACTAATGGGAACCTCTCCAGGCCTAGGCTTTAGTCTTTACACTACTGTATTTATTTTTATCACTAACTGCAATTATGGTCTTGTAACATCTGTGAGCAAAATGGCCATGAGACACTCTGAGACATAGAATATACCAACAGTAGTTCTGCTATAGGACTCTTCCAAGTTTGTTTTCCTCACTTCCACATGATTGTGTCCAATGCTGTGGTTAAGAAAACAAAGAAAATTCTTGCTTTCTGTCTCTTAAACTTATTTGAGAAAGAAACTGAGAAACAGTAAGTGATAGGATTACAGTTAATCACTACATTTGGTCATATAAACTACATTCTGTACCTGGATGGCAAATTATTTCACTCACTTTACCATAAAACAGCTCATTAGTCCCATCAGCTGGACTGTTGTCCTAGAGCTATTGCATGGCTCTAGAATGTAAGGGCCAAGTTAACCATCACCCTGCAGGGAACCTGTCTCCTGCCTAGTACACCAGTGAGATGGTTGGCAGTAGGTATCACAGACAAGTTCAAAGACCAGCTCCTTAAAGAAAACAGGCAAAGACACAAGAATACGGGCTGTTGCTGGCCTTCAGTACTGTTGGATTTCTGTATTCAAATAATTCCTCTTAGGTTAATCCACCAACTGGGGTACAAGCTGGAACTTCACACTAAGAAAGATCATTTTGTACATTTATTTTAAGAAAATGCATGATTTAAATGTTTTCGAAATGCACAGCAGACTCACATAGCTGGAGGGTGGGTTTTTTTGGATCTCAGCTGCTGCAGCCTGTAGATTGGACTACCACTAACCAGGATCCAGTGCAGCTCTAGCAATACAAAGGCAAACATTACTGCATTTGTGTTGGGTTTGCTGTGGTTAAAGGAAAAGCCTATTAGAGGCTAAGAATTAACATCAGTGATTATGGGTACTGTGTAGGTGAGATTTTATCTTAGTGATATTA
This sequence comes from Agapornis canus, assembly GCA_036873685.1. NCBI lineage: Eukaryota > Metazoa > Chordata > Aves > Psittaciformes > Psittacidae > Agapornis > Agapornis canus. The sequence goes on from JBAFWW010001751.1 coordinate 39,486, forward strand.
CATCTTGTGGAAAATATGTAAATATATCAAGTTACATGTACACACAAAAGCATTTCGCAATTACTCTAGATACTTAGCCAGTTGATCCCTCATACAACAAATGCAAGTGATACAAACTCTTAAAACTGCATGAAATAAGACTTTTTGCCAAATTAGCTGGCAAACTAACTCAACAAGCCTTATCTTGCTCTTATCAGCCCACCTGTCTTTGCCTCTTTAATGTCAGACTTAAAAGAGGAAACAAGTACTTAACTGACAGTGCTTCTTCAAAGGAAATATTTGCTTCAGTTACCTTGCATTTTTAATGAGGTTGTTCAGTCACAGCTTGGCATCAGTTCATAGCATGCACCATGTCTAAGCCTTCAGATTTTCACAGCACAAAAACACATGCAGTAGTTTGAGCCAGCAAAGGGAAATTGTTCCTGGTTGGCACAAAATCACAGAGATGTTTACGGCTCTTCCTTGGTTAGAGAAACTTATTCCTTTAACTGCAATACCTGAGCCATCTCTGGGGCCTGCTTACAGAAAAATCTCTACAATTCAGATTCAGCTAGGGAGAAAGAACCCAAACAACTCCAATTTGCTGATCTTTAAAATGAGGGTAGGAGCTGCTGCAGTGGCCTCAGCACACCCATGATCCCTAATTTACTATTATGCCATGCTAGTGAAAACTTACTCTGTGGCTGAGTGGCCTCTCTTTTGTTAAGGGGGAGGATAAAAGACACTATAATATATCTTCATTATCTTTTTGTTTTCTTATAGACCCCAGATCAAACATTTTAATTTGTAAGGCTCTGACTCATCACACAGTGTATGTATTTTTGACAAGCAGGGTATCTATCATGCACAAAGACAAATGCTCTGAGCTACCACTGATGCAGGGTTAGACTCCACAACTCGTTAAAGTTGTAAAGTAGGTATGCTTTTTATTCAGCG